>VBVQ01005822.1:0-10830 GCA_011636635.1 Tetramorium simillimum | reverse complement strand
GGGAGGGTCTGATTGGCGACGGGGTGAGAAGAGAGGCTAAGACAGGAAAAGCGAGACGGGGCCAATCAGAGCGCGGACTTCGAGGGTGTCGTTGCCAGGCAACGAAACACACCCCAACACCCAAGGGGAGAAAACCCCCGGGGGATACATCATCCAGCGATACAGTCGGCGCTGAAAGTTATCGCACCCTTGAGAGATAGAGAAGCGCCCTTTTAACCTTGCCCACGAGTCTGCGATTTTAACGCGAAACGTCAAGCGGCGCTGAATAATTCGACCGTAAAAATTAATTCTAATTCACTGGAGGATATTAAATTCGACGCTTTTAATTGCGGCCCTCTCTGGCCGCGGCTCGCACACGTCCGAAACGCAAAAATCGCATCCCGGCGTCATTAAATACTCGAAAAAACCGCGCGATTACATTTAACTAGATACACAGAGAGACAAATCTCATGCCGGAAGTTCAATTTACGTCACCCTTTCACGTAAAAATCACCCGCGCGCGTACCCTTCAAATGGGGGGGGAAAAAAAAAATCAAGTCAGCCCACACAGCTCAATCTAATCGCGCAGCTTCGATCCATTCTACGTCCATTCAGGATTACAACATCCAAGCATGAATGAACTCGTTTCACGTCGATCACTCGCGCTTGCTGTTGCATTCCCTCCCCCGCGCAGCCTCTCCTACCCCGCGTTCCCTCCCGGCCACGCTCTCGTTCCATCTCTTTCTCCTCTTTCTCTCGTTTTCGCTATATGCTGAATAAACAGTTGATTCGCGTACATAAAGGCTGCGATTCTTCCTATTTTTTTTTTTTTATGTACGCGCCCGGCGCGCGCTTCCGGTCCTATCGCCGCGCACGAACTCGACGCGGATATGAGCTCGACGCTTCCACCGGCATTAATTAATCGAATCGTTGTCACTCCACGATTACCTCCCACATTCGTCTCCCGTGTTTTAAAACCGCAGCTGGCCGCGGCGACGTGGCCCCCGTGAATGGAGCACACGGTTGCGCGCTTGCAGAATCGCATTCCGATGCGTCTTCCGCGGACCCGTCGTCCCCGATGACAGGCGGCGTCTTCTGTTTTGCCGCAATGCAGCTGACACGGCGAACATGGTCCGGCCGAGTCGCCGAGTTTATTCCAACGCTCCGTCACGTCTCGGAAGCCGAGAGTCTTTCAGCTACTTCAACGCCACTGAAACGTCGATACTTTGCTCTCAATATATCGAATATTTGTTTTTACGTATTTTACGAATGCCCAGAATGCTAAACATTCTATCCCGTGGACAATGGTGTTCTGAATATACTCTTTGCATTACTCGTATTAATGACCTCATTGATTTTTGAGTTATTTCGATATAAGTAAAAATTTCGGTATAATGAAATATATTTATACTTTGATATAAATAAAAATTAAGTTGCTATGAAGGACTTGTAGTGATTGCAGCCCTAACTGAACGTGACTGCCATTCCTAAGATGATAAGAAAAAGCGGAGAATGCAGTATACACAAAACACAAGGATAAAAAAATCTTTCTAAGGGACAGAGAGAGAGAGAGAGAGAAAGCTGAGGGCTCTCTTAATTAAGGCATACAATTAATTGGAGCATTTATCATCGATGATTGTGGTTTAAGAGTTTCTCGCGGCAGACGAGGGAGTGAGTTGAATGTCAAGTGCCAATTAGCTCG
This sequence comes from Tetramorium simillimum, assembly GCA_011636635.1. Classification (NCBI taxonomy): domain Eukaryota; kingdom Metazoa; phylum Arthropoda; class Insecta; order Hymenoptera; family Formicidae; genus Tetramorium; species Tetramorium simillimum. The sequence continues at coordinate 9,149 of VBVQ01005822.1, read as the reverse complement.
CGGTTACGGCTTGATTTTAGGAAATCGTTGCTAATTGGTCAGGATTGTGGTGCTTCGTGAAACTTTGTGGCCAAACGAGACAAAAGCCGCGACGAAGTCCTTCCTAATATCCGCCAATTCCGTGGGGTTGGGAGGGTGGGCAACTTTGTGCCTTCGAGAATGTTTGATAAAGGGTCCCCCGACAAAAGGAAGATCATGCGGAGTTTCCCCGAGATCGGCTCCTCGATATAATTAGCGGAATTAACGCCGCCACCAGCTAACCAATTCCAAATACCGCCAGACATTTTTTACGGCGCAGGCCATTAAATTTCGCGTAACGCCGAAACCGCAACTCGCATTTTGAGCAAAACGCCGATGTTCTTTTTAATCAATATAGAGAAGTGTTGTTAACCATTAATTATATTGGCTATCAATATTGGATGCTGAATTTTTATCGCTATTAATGTTGTACGGAAAAATTGCGGCAATTCGAAATATAAAGAACAATATACAGGGTTAAGATTTTCGAATCTAAATTCATAAAAGCTTTCGTAGTTAAACAAAAAGTATACGATAATCTTTTAAATATTAAATATTTTGAATAATATATGAGTATAAATGAGATTATATTTCGTATCTTTATTACGTGAAACATAAAAGTGCAATTTTACAAGTAAAAATAAACGATTATAACTATCTACATTTGAATATAAATATATTAAATTTATTAAAACAATCAAAAATGAAAAATGAGAGTGATAATGTATTGAAATGTATCTGTGAAATTGAGAAATATTAAAAGTAACAAAAATTGCAAGTGATAGAAAGCAAAAATGTAACTTTAATCGTTGAAAAATATTATTTGGTCGATGTCTACGAATTCATCGAGTTTATCATTAAATACAACAAAGACACTACAAAAAATTCGAAAATACTCGAGAAGAAAAAGATCTCGACAAGAATGAACTGTGTTGGAAGAAAACAAAGGAGAAGACAAATTCCAAAAAACGAAGATTGGCATTTAGCTATCCAACAAAGGGGATGAAGAAATGGTGAAGGAGAAGAGGGGAAAAAAAACGAGGAGACAAAAGGAGCACGAGAAGAGAAAGAAGAGAGGCTGTATCAAAGAGAGGCGTAGGATATCGAAAGACTCTCTTTGGCGACGAGGACGGCAGCGTGAACGATGCGCGCGACGAGGAAGGGTGGCGGAAGAGGGTAGCGAAGTGCCGAAGGGATAGGGAATCGGCGTTTGGTTGAGGGGGTTGGGCGAGGGTTCGGTCGCCATGGCGACAAGCAGCCCCCGGGACCCTCGCAGCTCGTTGCCGGGGTTGGTCGAAAAGGGTGGCCCAGGGCGTCCGCCGGGCAGGTTAGGCTGGGCACGCAGCCCGAATGTCACTCGGTACAAGGGAACACAAGGATGTCCTTCGGATGCGATGGGGAGTAGAGCGAATGCGACGAAGAGGGTGGGCGGCAGCGGTGGGAGGAAGAGGAAAACGGAAGAGGTGGAGGTGACGGCGGCGGGGAGACCGCGGCGGCCCAAGATGGCCGACGACGCGACACCCACCATGTCAATAACACCCTTCTTCAGCGCAAACCGACCCCTTCCCGACCCGCTCCCACTTCCGGCCGTTCCCTCTCCCCCGCCGGCAACGCCGGCACCCCCTCGCCGTCCTTCATCGCCCGTAGCCGACTTTCCTAACCATCGACGCTCAGCGTCGAGGACGAAATATCTTGCCACCGTTTCCCCGGTTTCTTGCCTCCGTCGGTAATTAACGCGACCTTCCTGCCGCCGGAAAAGTGTAAAGGGACGCTTGGGGCGGATGGCTTGGACGGTTGCGCGCGCGGGGGTGGACGACGGGCGGAGGGCGATGTCGGGGACCATTGCGAGCGAGGGCGTAATTCCGTTAAGTGTCTTCGTAAACTTCGTTAGCTGCATTTCCCGACATTACCCACCCTACCGCACTGCCGCGCTGCCGCGTAACCCCCTCTCCTCCCCCGACACGTCCCCCGCGGGGGTGGAATATGAAGTCGCAAACGACAACAACGAGGACGACGATGACGAAGGTCGTGTGGCCGTCGCCGCCGTCGCCACATGGTCGGTAATGTTACCGCCGATAGATCGCGTTTCGAATGATTTTTTCAGAATTTTCAGTAATGGACAGGAATCGCGCGGAAATGTATTCCGTCGCGCGCTTCAACGCCACCTAAAAAGCTCGGCGACATCGAGATACTCGTCGCAAACTGCGAATGCCAACGCCGGGAAAATACCCTACGCCTTCCGCATAAAATCGGATTAAATTTTCTCTCCAACTTTCTTCGCGACGCGACTGAGATGTAACGGTGCATTCCCCGTATATTTTTCGCACTCTCGAAAAACGCGTCAATGTAAGCCGGCGAAAAAAAGTTTCGGGCGCGACAAAATTGCGCTAATCAAAGAGTAAATGATTTCGTTATTGAATTATATATCAGTTCGATGCACTCGATCACGTTGAGATGTGCGGGCACGCTGATATTATTTCGAGAGCTCATGAATAATGGACAGCGCGTATTAGTGTTGCAAATGTAACATTAGTTACATTCGAATCGAAGATAATGATAATCATTAACCGTAATTTACAAATAATATATGAGTTGATTATGCCAGAATGCGCAGTAATTTTCACCGGAGCAAATCCGCGTGCGGTCTCGCGATCGCTAACGAACCGAAAGCTATAGTATGCATTGCGATGCACCTGCTAAATTCACTTTTACAACCTATTATGTTGTCGACATTTGTTAACTGTCTATTACTGGTTAAAGTGAACAATCGGGTGTCTTTTCTTCATTTTTGTTACAAATGAATTATTATAAATTTATCCGTTCATGCCCTCGACAGGGAAACTGTCCCCCGAAACTGTGTTCGAATTTTTGCTGCTGAATAAATACACATGTAGAATATTAAGAAAAAATATATTCCCTTCGAAGCACAATGAATTTTTACTGATTAAAATCAGACTAAAAATTAGTTTAAAATTCCGTAAAATATCAATGTTAGCAACATTTCTTCAGAAGCATAGAATCTATCAACAGCAAAATTTGATTGCACAAATTCATCACGTCGTTACACGTTAAATTCTTGAGAGTATCCCTCTCGTTCATGATAAAGAAGCGCGCCGCAGGCAGATGCTAGCAAATCGGGATGCTGTATTAAATATAATAACTGCGGCGGGTCTTCGCGCTTGAACTGTTCGAATTATGTTACATCATATTCGCTTTGTGCTTTTCGAGTATCGCCAATTACAATAGGAGCAGACACCTGGAACGCTCGCGCAACGTTTCGTTTCGTGTCCGAGGATACAATGTATTCGCTAAACCACGTAAAACGGACGGAAATCTCTCTCTTTCGACCAACTTGGCAACATTTTTATTAACAAACGCGTTATTCTATCCGACCGTGTTTTAAACGTAACAGGTGAAACAGCTGAATTTCGAACAGGCGACATTTTTGATCGATCGGTGGATTGTATCGACGACGAAAATAATAGAAGGCAAATATCTTTCTCTCTGTTAGACTCACCTGCATCCATTCCATTGCACTCTTCTCGGCACATTTTCTCTGAAACAGAAAAATATGAATGTGATTTAAAATTATTTGATACGATCAAAAACTGCCGAAATAAATGCATAAATAAATGTGCAATATATATATATGTATAAACAAGTTATATTTTGTATAATTTGTACATTGACTAACTTGATAATTTATTACGCAATCAATTATCAATTTAGTCAATATTTTTTTTGTCCTTTTAAGATAAATGATTTATTCGGATTTTTTCATGTTGTAATGTATGAAGAAAAAAAATTATCTTTCGACCTATATATTTTACCATCGGTTAGAGACCGACACGAGATTTAGACGTAAAACTCGCGGAAAGAGAGAAATGAAAATTACTATGCGCGAACCAACGCGCGGCCGATGTGAGGAAAAAAGAAATAAAGGCAAAGAAAAAAATCCCGAGGGCAACACGGGCCGCGTTGAAAAGATCCTCGCTAATAGGTATTATATTTTTCGTTCTGTACATTACGAGAAGCAGTCGGATTATACGGGCCTGTCAGCGGCCTAATAACTGGTCTGAGGCCCGCCCCGCATCTGATACGGGAAAAGGACCCTTTCCTATACATTGTGCGCATTAAATACTAATCGCAACGCGCGCGAGCATGATCGTGACATAATGGCATCGAGGTAGGCGATATAAGTATGGGCAGCTTCAAAGGATGCCGACTTAAAAAAAAAAAGAAAGAAAAAGAAAAATACGTTCCATAATACGTCAACACGCGATTACCTTAGTAAGATCTCTTCCGTTATTTTTATTAAATAAAGATATAATCCCATAATCCATCTAAAAATAAAAACTATTGAGTGTATTCCTTCAACTTTAAAAATCTCATATCTAGGAACAAAAGAGAATAAAGCTGGAAACGCGGATAATAGCGCCCGTTGTGTTACTGAGTTCGCTGCATATCGCTCTTTCTATAGCTCCAAGAGAGAATAGACATGTCAGAAACGGTGTGTAACTCGCTCTCACTGTACCGTTATTAAAATAGCGCCTTCGTATTTGCAATCGCCACGAGGCCATCGGCCATTTTCTGTCGCCGCATGGCGATCCCTTGCCCCAGTGTGGTCGGCTGCTGCAATTTCCCTTGCTCGCCCCGAACGCGTTCTGCCTCCAAAGGGGTTGCTCAGGCTGATGCTCCTCCACCAAGGGGTCGCCGCACAGAGGGTTCATCTCTCATGCGAGGTGGGTTGATGGCACGGAATTTCACCCCCGTGGGGTCGACCGCGGAGAGATATCCCGGGATATTATCCCTCGGGAAGCCGTGTAATGAAACCGTTCCGGCACCCCCGTGGCATTATTCGCTCACAGATATATAGCCTTACCACCCTCCGCAAGGATATAGGTGCATGATATGGGGCACAGCTGCACGTCGGTACCGATACGCCCCCTCCCTTGGCGGAGGATAAACATAGCCTGAGCCCGGCGTCAGCAACGACAGCGTCATTAAGAAATCCCCAAGCTCCATTACACGAGCCCTTCACCCCTTTTCAGGATCGGCCGGTCGCCATTTTCTACCAATTTCTCGCGAGGGGTGCATAAAATGAATACGCGAAGAGAATATCGCGCGTACACAGAGTTTTCTGACGTTTTGAAACGTACAAATTATTGCACGTGTAAAAATAGCAACTCTCCTTTTTTTTTTTAAGATACGATATAATTGCACGATGTAATTTTGCGTATGTGATTTTAAACCCTTCGAGCAGGAGAGAAAGGTAATAGAAAAAAAATATTCAAATACGCTTACAACATGAGAAATGCAGTTTTATAGTTGTTAGAACATAACGGGAAATCATTGTTTCGACCCGTTTATATTTAACGAGAATGGACGGAGCGGAGAGGGAGAACGGCATACTACAGGCATCGTTATTAGTGAATCCACGTAATTGCTTTATCCCCTCATGTATCATACCAACATTTTTCAATTCTTCTCCATATTCACAGGGACCAGATAACGAGATATCGTGTGTCGAAAGATAGTAGTTTTTAAAAATGACAGCGCGGCGCTGGGCACGAAAATCATGTATGTCGCGTACGCGACGAAGAAATCTATAATTTGCAATTATCTTCCCTTTATTTAAATAACATCTCATTAAAAATAATAAGAAAAAAATTGGATGTACATTTGAGATATTTTTTGCACGTTGGTTAACGATATGAATAAAGGATATTTAGACGTAACATGATAACGCGTGGTTCACCACGCGTACGAAAAAGGGATTTTCGTACACGGATGCTTTCTCTTTGAGCGCGCATAGATACCGTAACGTCATATCTTTTTGTGCCTTTTATACGTTAACATGCGTTATATGAAAAACTTCTCATTTATGTGCAATTTTTCTGCGATTCACTCGAGTCGCATCTTGCATTTCGTCTGCGCTCCATTTTCTTTTATCTATTCCGCTCGTATCATTTTTCTCCAACCGTGCTATCGCTAATAGACGCGCTACATTAATCAATAATTAATATTCTACCTACATATATAATTATCGTAGAATATCGCATAATGAATCGCCTATGCTAAACTTATCTTCAAAAAAATCTTGAAATATCGTCAAAGCTTTCTCCCTGAAAGCTTTATCAAACTCTTTTGCCTCTAATTCCGAACGCTATATCGTTTTTTTATTCCTGATTAAATTTTCCGGAATGCAGAAATATTAAAATTGGCCTATTCAAATGTCTTTCGTTGAAATTTTGATGATGAATTACCGAACGAAACAAGATCATTTTTCTTTATCTTCTCATTTTTACGTTGAAATTGTGTCGTTTATAAATCGAAATTAAATGAATAATTTAAAGAGAATCGATTTCCATGGAACGCGATTTTTCAATATACTTATTGCACATGAGTGCAACCCAGACGTACCTAGTTATTTAGTTACTTACAATTAGTTATCTATTAGTTTCTATTGCACAGTAATCTCATAATCTCAGTTTCGAATCTGACTGCGGAAGCTATCCACGGAAGCGTCGGCACGTTTCTTCAGATCGTTGACTCTTGTCCATTCAGCGAAACCCACGTCCTGCAGCAATAGGCTCCGCGCGCGTACAGAAGCGAGCGAGGCCCGTCTCTCGAGGGCCTCCGCCGAGAGCGGAGCAGTTTCCGATTCGCCGTACAATAATATGACGGAAATGTCAGTCAATTAATAAGCATAACGAACCTGACTAATTTCCGCCTTTGTTCCGCTGCACGACCCTGGATGAATGAGTGGCCATTATGCGCGTGTATGTGCGGCCTTTATGATTGGTCAGATCTGTATCACGACAGCCGGTTCCGCTTTTGCCGGGCCGTGCCGCGGCCGACGCGGCGAAACCTCCTCGACGAACCTTTTTAACCGCGTGCACGTGCCGACGGGATATCGTTTTCGTTCCTTGGTCCTGCATCGCCCTCCCCACATCCTCTCTTCCGTCAACTCGCTTCTTTTTTTCTTACGCCTGCATCTTTCGCCGCGGTCCTGCGACCGGCGCAATGGCGGGAAGAGAGAATGAAAGAGAAACTGGCGGCAGCGCAACATCATGCATCGCAATAGATATTTTACATGTACATACATATATGCTAATTTAGTAATTAAACAGACTATGAATTAATCTAATTTAATAGACAACTAATAATTAAATAGATCAGAAATTATTTAATTATTCATGAGCATTAATTTAGTAATACAAACCGAAAAGTATAATTCTATAAATGTGGATACATCCTGATCTTGAGACAATGTCCTTAAAACAAGTTCGAATAAAATGGCCCGATAAATGTGCAACTAAAAAATTGTATAGTCATGAAATATCATTCGAAATATTCGAAAAACAAAACTAAGAAGTAAAATTCCGCGCGAAGCAATATTTCACGTAAATACGAACGAATCGCATTTTTATATTCATGGAAATATCCAAATACGCTAGGTGAGAAACCAATAGTTATGCGCCGAACGCACGTCGTTTCGCCTTCTGCTTTCATTGTACGATTGAAAAATATTTGCGTACATTTTCGAGCACGATTATCTTTTTTTTTTCGCCACATCTTTTCTCGCACATTTTAATGATTAAAAAAAATTTCACATATGTTTCATTACATACAAATATCTGTAATTAAAAAAAAAACAGTGAAATAAAATTTAAAAAATGTTACATATAAAAATATTAATTCTTCTCTAAATGAAGTATTCCACTAGAAATAACAAATATCCTTTAAGTGACGAATAAGTAAACTTAGTTTAACATATTACGAAAACAAGTAACAGTAGTTATTGGAGTCCATTCCGTGCAATATATAGACCGCGAGCGAAGATTAAATAATAAACGTTAATCGGTTTTATGGAAGCGTTTCATTTCGCACATCGGAAGAATATTATTTTTATTATTTTCAATGATAACAATCGCCACTGTTGAACCGAGTAGAAATCACTCTTCGGTTTCGACCGATTACTTGAAAACTTTTCCAAGGGATTGCGAGCAATGGAGGCGGAAGGGGTTGGAGATTTCGTTGAAGGATCATCGCGCTTTAAGCATTTTCATTTCGTGGCATTTCTCCGGACGCGAAGGGCCGCAAGAAAAAAAAAGAGGCAGAAGGGGAAAGGTTCGCGATGGCGTCGTGGGATTCGTTGCTGATTGGACGATGGCAAGGGTACGCATTTTTAACCACCCTTCGGATCTGCCCTCATTGTCATTTTAATTTCGATCCCCTCGAGGGCCAACGGGAGGGTGGGGCGTAACAGGGGGAACGCTATAGGAGCTACGCACCCTTGGCAAGATTGGCTCGACGACGCAGAAACTGGTTACAACGGAAACACGACGAGATTATACCGGGTGTTCGAAAGTAGAAATAATAATTTATTGCAGTTATTTATAACTCAAGATTTTGTTTATTTATATATACTCAAGTTATTTACCGTGAAAAAGTAATGTGTTAATTGATTATTTTCCCAAAAATTATATGGATGTCTTTAATATAGTTCTTATAGTAACTTATCATTCTATATCTTATCATGATTTATATTTTTTACACCTACAAGAAAATACTGTTCGTGATAGAAGCATTGTTCTTAACTGTATAGTTTATAAAAATTATCAGTTTTTAAATATCAAACTATTTTACCGTAAGGGTTAACGGTTCGTATTTTTTTAGCGTAATTATATACTTAACTTCAACGACTCCATGTCTCGTTAACTAATGTCCGGATACAAATTTTCTATCTATAACCGATAGCTACTGCGAGCGATCGAATATCGGTGTCGATCAAACGGCGGACGACAGGTCGTCTTGAAAACGAGAGAGAGGAGATCCCGATAGGAGCAGAAACGGATTAAAAAAGAGGAAGACAGGCAGCCAGCAGGAAAGAGAGAATAAGGTAACAAAAAAATGTCGGAGAAGTAGGAAGAGGGTGGTTAAAGAGTGGCAAGCGGCAACGGGGATGGGTGCCTTTCATCCTCTTCCTTTTCCTCCTTCTCTCGCCGAGGTTTTCCGCAGGAAGAGCACAACCCCCGGCTGCGTGTGACAGCCATTTTAATTCCGAGCCCCGAGGGGGCCCCTGATTTTCATTCCCCATGATGGAACATCACCCGCCTGCCCACCCC
>VBVQ01005821.1:0-10834 GCA_011636635.1 Tetramorium simillimum | reverse complement strand
GAATAAATTTCTTTGCATTAAATTGAATTAAATTCTGTATATTATAAAATTATTAAATTTATACGCTGCATTATATATTTGCTTCTTTTATACCTAATGAGAAGGTTACGAGTTAAATTACAATTTCTTCCTTCATATTGCAAGAACAGAAGCAACAAGAATTTATACTTTCACTCCCTAATTCGCTAAGTTAAACAAAATCTGTTCTTAAATTAATACTATCTGTCTAACATTATTGATAGTTGTAAGTTGAAAAATAAAAACTTGACAACCCAACAGGCACCGACGTTCCGAATGATTTACTTTCGCATCAACCGCTATATGAAAGGCATGCTCATGGGCGTACAAGATTGCCACTTAATACGATTACTTATATCATCTCTCTGATCCGGCTTGGTACTTTCTTTCTTTCGTACAAGCGGCGACTGTCGCTTTTATGTTACCGCGAAAACGCGAGCGGGTGATGTTAATCTTTTAAAATTTACGAGACGCGTGAAGGGAACGCAAAACTTGTATCCGTCTTGCAAAAGCATTTTAGCATTGCGTGTCGAGTCTTTTTGGAATCAAAAGTCACACTGTCGCCGTGGACCTGATCTATTCAATATCCAACAATGTGGATCTATTCAGCTTTACGACCTATATACGCGTCTATTTTAAATACGCGTTTTATAGTGACTAATAATAAATCCTTTATGCAGCCTTTTGACTCCTTTCTCTTCGATGTAAGTACTGCGAACCGGTTTCCCTTTTGTATTTATTTTTGTACTTTACTTTCGTTCGATGAGCGACGGCTTCCTGTTTCTTTCTGCCGTGTTCCTTTCATCGTAATTATATACACGTCATCACAAACAGCGATGTACGTGAAAATCTAGCAGATTAAGACACGGAAATTTATACGGACGAGGCAATTTTAAGGGTTTACCATATCATTAAGATACGCTTTATGCGCCAGATAATTAATGCACGTACAATAGGAAGTTTCTATTTCCTATTTTCTTGCTGGCAATATTACAGAAATTGATAAATTTTTATGTTTGTCTTTTAAAACAGCGCATTTTTTTATTATTAAAGATAAATATTTAAAGCTTATTTTAAACGATCTATAATTTGTCTGATTTTTAAATTATTATTTGAAATAATTCTTTTCACAATTATATATACCGTACATATTTTAATATGTATATTTTTATGTGTGTATTCTGATTCTTCACAAATACTTTTTCAAATACGTTACACAGTATTTACAATTACAAATAAATTTGTATTTAATTACGGCACAAATTGCACAGATCATTAAAAATCAATCAATTATTAAGTAAAGACGTAAATTTAAAACTACATAAAAATACATTGTTCTCCGAGAAGTTTTAATCGTAGAAAGTTAATATATGAAAGAAGTCGATGTAAATTACAGATCCACTGCGACGATGGACGCTGTGACTACTTTATCTTGAAACTCTACAAGATTATAGGACGACGCGTTGCATTTCTCTGCCGGCGATGAATCCTCCGTCTCTACTAATTAATCCTGTGCTGGCTAATTAATTTCGTTATGGATCTTTTTGCGCTCCGTACGTTCTTTTAGCGTGGCGCAAATTGAACGTTTAAGATTTTCCGTCTACCGTACGGCATCATCTTACAATAATGAATCTCTGAGTCGCACGGATTACGGTTATGGTGCTGGAAAGCGGAAGAGATCCGGATCACGGCAATGTCCGGTTGAGCGACCGGATGAGGCGTGCCGGCCGCTATGGAAAGCGGAAGTGATGTCTCGTGATCGATCTGCTTGAACCGGGTCCGGTGCGTCGATAGACCGTGTGAATGAGATAAGAAACGTTCGCTGACTGTTTTCCTTTCAAGTTTCACGAGAGTACATACCTCATACAGGTATTCGTTCATCCGTAGCTTTCTTTAGTTCGCTATTATGTCTTTCTTGATGAGAGTTTGTAAAAAAAAAAGAAAATCTGGAAGTGAAGATCAACTAAAATTTAAAAAAATTTTCTCGAATATATTTTGCTGTATATCTAAAATCACGGAAATAACGCACATTTCTTTCTTATCTCTTGCAACAGCCGGTTTGCATAGATAGAATTAATATATTAGACGGAATTGCGTGTTTCATGCTAAATGCAATAAGTCTTGGCGGCAATCTTGGCGCGAATATCTTGGCAGATGAGTGAGAGCTGCGCTCGGCGCGCCGTTTTACTTTATTTTGCTCATTCCACGTGCTCGTGTGTACGCTGACGGTCTGAAATAAAATTGGATGGACCAAGCCTGTTACTTTCACGCGGCGACTTGATCTCGATCGATAATATACGGCGACCCGAAAGTTCGAAGCGCATAAGCGCCTCGCCTGTATAAATTCTGATTAAACGAGGCTGCAGCTTTTGGCGACGGTAGTAGAAAGTCCCATGCACACACGCATGTGTAAGGACATCCATTATTGTAACCGTAGCGTTATTTTCTCTTTATGTTTATGAGCCGTCACGCGTCGTGCGAGCCGACAGCCGAGCTATCTGCATTATTCCGATGCCAGGGAACGTTACATCGAAAAAAATGTTATAACATTCTGATTAATTTATGTAGAAAATGCGTTATTCTTTATTTGGCACTCTTTTGCAATTATGCACTACTTGCTCTGTTTCCATGACTCCAACGAATAGATTGCATGCGGTGCGATGTTAATTTTTATTGCATTTTTTTAAAAGCGCGGTTTATATTCGCGTTTTCTCTTCGATAAATTAATAAATTATTTTCATATCGCATTATTGTAATAAATTTTATTAATTTTAGATTCAAGATTAAATTCAAGATTAAAATTTTAGTTGTAAAACAACTATAGAATTATAGATTTAGAGAATTATATACATATAATAATAATGGAAAAATTGTTTAAAAGATAAGAAATTATTCGTAATTCTTTTTTGCATATCGGAGAAAAACACATTTTTTATTTTATTTTTAGAGAAAATTTCAAGCACTGATAAAAGTAATTTTGATTGATTAGTTAATTGCAACGTCTTCAAGTTACTGTCAAGAGAAAAAAGAATATGTAGGAAAGCACTTCATTAAGGATTTTCTAGTATCTACCAATTTCCCAGCTGCATTTTATGAGAGAAGATACGCATGCAAATGACGATCGTTACTTGCAAATGATGATCCTATAATCGATCGAGCGAATTTCGAAAGCGGATATGCGGCGGTCAATCCGAACAAACATAAAAAATTTAACAGATCGCGCAAACGGACATGTAATCGTAGGCGAACCCAGCTATGATCAAATTCGAGAAAGCGATCGGCTGGAAAGGTCGGACATTTGCATTTTTTATCGTCGCTTCGTCGTAATGTGAGAAACTGCGTTCCAATCGACGACGAGTCGTCAATGTAACAAGTCTAGTGTACTTCCTCATTTTTCTCCTCCCTTTTGCACGTGTTTTGTCGGAGGCGCTCGACTTTGCAGCTGAGAAAGTTTTCTGACTCGAGGTTGCGGGTAATTTGTCTCAAGTGCAGCCGCGTAGATGATCGTTTGACGCAATAGCGGGTGATCGGTGTACAAGGTTGTAATGCACACCCATGACCGCCGTAGAAAGTCCCGGTCTTTTTCCTTCTTCTTATCCTTTTCCTCATTCCTTCTCTTCCGCTTTAGCAGGTGAACTGCACTTGAGAACGTCCGAGGAAAGGGTTGGCCTTTGTGCGACTCGATAGCGGAGCGTTTCCACTTGTACGAAGAGAAAGAGAGAGAAAGAGAGCAACAAAAAGATTGCGAGTCATTACGAGACCTCCTTTCCATCCTCGCGATCCTTTCCCTTCCGTGACTCCCGACTGCATCGATCACCCATTCCCGCCAGGGAATCTATGCGAGAAAAGCCGCTCTCCACCCTTTCTCTTTCCGCTTCTCCGATCTGGAGCCCTTTCCCCCCATTGTCTGTGACAGAATGGAGTGAGCGAGCGATGGGCTTTCCGTTTAGGAATTTTCAAGAACACCTTGCCACGCGATCATCGCGATAAGCGGATGACTTGTCGGTTAACCGTTATCGCTCAGATTCTATCAGACGAGCGGCAGGAAGATGAAAAATTATTCTGATGTACAATGTAATTTTTTACATCATTTGATAGATACAATCCCGCGAGCTGTGATCGAGAACACCTTCACCAATTATATCGTTTGATTTATTATTAGATCTAATCTTGAAAATTAAGAGAAAAGTGATATGAACTTGAACGTATCATCATTGATCTTACAGAATAAAATTCTAGATAGCAAATTCTACATACGAGAGATTAGCATGATTAATTACTCATGCGTTGTGCCTATTAATTTTGTAGAGATTTTATCTCTATAATGAACATGTATATTTTACAAACATATATTGACTGCATTGTATAAATCATAGCAAAAGAATTTAGAACGTGATTGTATCAAAATTATGTTACCAGTTATTGTGCGAAAGCAAAAATCGGTCCAATAATTTATTACCAGTATAATTTTGAATGAGTTATTTTAAAATACATATACGTTTTAGATGAATACCAAAGATATATCATCGCCTTTGAATTAGATAACGAGATCGCGTGTCCAAATTTCACAGCTCAATCTCGTATGAAACTATTAGATACGCGTGACAGCGGTGAGAATAATCCACTTTTTCACAAGTGCGTACGCCATTATATCGTTCAATCGGAAACCGCCGCTTCCCATGAGACTACATCGATCATTCTCTCTATTGTTCGCAGAAGACACTGATGTTGGCGCTTGTTTCTCATTATGCAGAACTTGAATTAATAAACGGCAGATTGTATCGAGAATTTTTGATGAATATTACTTACCTTGCTAATAATGAGCCATAACAATTTCTATTAAATTTCTATCGGACAGTGATTAAAGTTGTATAAAAAGGAAATATTTTATTACTTACTGAAATTTATTTTGTGATATTAACTTTTAATGAGCGCATAATTTTTATTAAACCTTACATATGATATGGAATTTATATGATATACCGTTAAACAAAAAGGAAAGGAAAAAGTTGCTGTAATTAATAAATATCTTAGGGATATGTTGTACAATTGCAATCGTACGAATTTATTTATTTTTATAAAATTTTATTTCGTTTATTTTCATTTGAAACTGATATAAAATTATTTGTGCAAATATATATTTGATTCGTATTCTGATTATAGGGATGTAAATCAGTAGAGCTATATTATTTATCTGTTCCACTTTTCATTGCAAATTGTAATGCGAGATTGATTGAAACGCACCGACTCGCCTAATTAACAATTTAATGAACCGAATAATCGGGCATGATAATTAACGCGATTTTACGGCTTCGAAAAATCTGGAGAGCGATTTACGTGAAGATTATGAGCACCGATAACGCTACTACCAGGCACTTAACGTATTTTATTCCGCGTCAAATGCAATCGAATAGCCGACCACCATGATCGCATGAACGACATGCGTAGAAAGAATGATAATGATTAAGTATGTGAAGCTCGTTTCTGGTTTGATCACCTCAACGATATATTACATTCCCAGGAGATTGCGTTTTAATAACCGACTTTTTTCCGCCTGTTAATTTCACCCTAACGACACAGCATCTTCGATGTGTCTCTTTCTACGAAAAGATTAGTTTTCCGCCGTCCATTTGATGGATGCAAAATAAATCGTTCCAGGCGAAATAACGGTTTCTTATCTATTAATCATACTTACATAAAATCATGATCTTTCTTTTATGTGTTTTTGCAACATCGACATATTTTTATATAGGAATAGATGTGAATTTTATATTACTCAATTTCATTTTAATCCTTATTTTTTATCTAATTTGAATATCAGAACGATATAAAATTTGAATATTAAGAATTAATGTTCTATTTGAAATTTTGTTTTAATATTGTTTAAATTAATGTTTTATTTGAAATTTTGTTTATATTTTCTTACATATGTAAAGTCCATATGTAAAGTCCACTTTAGACAATCTATTTTAATTTGCTTCAAATTTTGAAGTAGAATTTTATTTGTAATTTTGTACACTGCATGCAATTTCATGTTTTAGTCCACACGTGTGTGTGTATTTTTTAATATTATATTTTTTATTTTATTTCATATTGTATTTTATATTTCGATTTTTCAAATTCTTTTGTTCACACGACATATAAAATTATAAATAGAAAGTATCAAAATATAAAATTATTAAATGTAAACAATTTAAGTGTATCGTTTTCGAGACACACGTAATCTTTCTCTGAAATGAAATTCAGTCGAATACTCTGAAAAATTGAGGAAGCAATTTAACGAATATCTTCACTTTTACTTGTATCGCGATGGTATTCTGTACTGTGTGGTCCACAACCGACACGGATTATCACACACGCTTTGATCAAGAAGTGAAGTGTAGCTCGACAGGAGATACATCTGGTAGGGATAAAGGCTATATAAGAGAACGCAGGTCTGATTGGATTTTGTAGTAGAGCTAAGTCCTTTGTGTGGTGTCCGTATTTTTTTTTTAATATATTTGCAACATGGTAAGTATGGGATAGCCCTGCTAATTAAATGTTTCCACTTCAATACTTTAGTGGGATGATACCGCACATTATATAAACACCGTGGAAAAGAAATGTATAACTTTACCGACAAAGAGGAAAAAAAATTTTATCATAAAGTTTCATATTGATTCCATAAAAGAATCACAAATAAAAGTATCGTGCGAATGATTTGCTTTCAGAGAAATATATAAAATGAACTATGTTTGATACAATAAAATTATTATTTTGGAAAAAAATTATCTCTGTTATCGTAATATGATTTATTAAATTGAAAAATATCTGGAATAGTATTTCAAAGTTTCGTTATAAATTTCTAACAGTGCGTAGCTGCTTCGTGGTACATGACACACTGTAATATATGCCTGAAAATTTTAGAGGTAATAAAAAAGAGAGAGAAAGAAAGAAATATCCATGCATACATGTGGCGATACACGTGTTTGGGGGGAAGGAGCGATCCGCCCCGCCGGTGGCGGGACAACGCAATCTATATAAGAGTGGTCCATGCCGGATGTTTGACCCAGAACTTCGCGTGCAGTGAAAGTGTGCCCGGTGCAAATACGTTTTTGCCGGAAACAATAATGGTGAACGCACAATATAATTAACCGCTAAAACGCGTGATCGCTGATCGCTCTTTAAACCGATTATCATGCATTGTTTATTAGGAATTATTAATTTTTTCCTATTACATTTTTGTATCTCTACGAATTAATTACATTAAGCTTTTATAAACTATTTATTTGTTGAATGATAAATCCGACAAGAAGATTTCTTTAGTAGTAAATTTCGCAATTTTTGAATTATAATAATTGAATTATATTGAAATTTATTGTGTTTAACTTTCAACATAATTTGATATCATCAATGTTTTTTCTAAATGTACATTTAAGTATAATGATATATTTCTCTTTTATATACATCAAGAAAGTAATTAATTTTTTTTATTTACACAACACATGCCAATCAAAACCATTTATTATTTCATACTTGGGAGTCATTAGTCAATTTTATACTTGAAAGTTTATAGAGTATATATTATTGGCGATTTGTGCACAATTGGGTGACGAATTAAGAAAAGAAAATGAAAGAGCAGGGCAAACAGATGATTGACAGTAATTTTAACTTTCTCTTTCGATTACAGAAAGTTTATTTAATATTGGGTCTGCTGGTAACAGCGGCATGTGCCGAGAAGAAAATTAATTTAGACGATATAGAGAGAGATAATCTGAGAGCGGAGGGTAAGGGCAATGCCGAGAATATCCAGACTGATGAGACGAAGTATACTGCCAAGCCCAATCAGCAGCAATATCAAATACCAAGCCAATATAATACTTTGGATCAAGCCTCCGAACTGTACATTCCATCTCAACGAGTTCAGGATGTAAAATATAGTGTAAGAAATTAATTAAATGTTGCAGTACGGAATTTTAAGATCTTTTCCCTTCTAGACTCCCGATATAAAAATTATTATAGCAGATAAATTTTATAATATATTATTATAAAATACATGTGTGAATACAATGTAGAAGACAAATAATATTAAAAAATAAAAGAGACAATCAAAAAAATAATATAATAATATTTAATTTTATCGATCATGTAAAATGATGTTTTCCTTTGTTAACTCTTTTATCTTTTTTGTTAGCAGGCATCACCTGAAGAGTACGTTCAACCCAATCAATACTCTGTACACGAAGCACAATATAAGCAGTCAAATCAAATTCTGCCACAGCAAAATATTCCACCGCTACAATATTACGGCGGATATCAACAGCAAGTGGAAGTTCCAGCTAAGGGCATTGCTCCTATTGCCTACGAACCTCAGAAATTAAACTACCAATCGGAAATAGCAGTGGGCAATCATATTCAAAATGTTCAACAGAAAGCAGTCACGGAAAAATACACGAACGCTATCAATAAAGGTAAAGAACACAGACATGAAATGCTTACAATATGCTATTCTTTAAATTTATATTAAAAAATTTTTTTAATAATAATATTTTGCAGAACCTCTTTACATAGACGTTCCGGTGACACAATTGCTACCATATCCATATTATCCCCATTTGGATATTAATCCTTTGGTGGATTTAAAAGGTGCCGGACTGGCGCAATCTCCGTTACAGCTGGCCAGCAATGCGGCCCAACAAATTCCCATACCCATATATGCCCCCGTATATAATCAGAAACAATTGATTCCTCCCATAAAACCACCTTACTCTACTGTCGAGCCAGTGGCATTCACAACCAAGGTAAATTTAATTTACGTAAATGCAACTTTTCTATTATATAATAAATTACATTTTTATGCAAATGATCGTGTAGCAGTAATGTCACAATATCGTGATTAAGAGAGAAACGCCAAACTTTCTTCCTGCATAGTAAAGAGATTCGTGAATATTTTAGCATCGATTTTAAACCGGTACATTATCAATTCTGTTTCATTCGTCACACGATCGTGGGTATTTTAGGCGCCGAAAGGATTGACTTATCCAGTCCCAGGTACACCGAAAAAGAAAATCGGCCCGCCTCCCCTGACGACACCTTTGTACGTGCCTCAGCAGTCGTTACCTCAAGGAAAGGCCTTGCTACATACGCAAGCTTACATCACGCCTTCGCAACCGCAGTATGTGCAGCAGTTAGTTTACATGCAGCCTGGCATACTTTACAGTGATCCCGCTGCCGCTTACAGCGACCTTTACGCTCGTCTACCAGCTTACATTCAGGATAATTACCTTCGCGGACAAGTGAATCATTATCAGACGCAGCAACAATTGTACATTCAACCGCCAATCGGTCCCGAAGCGCCGAAGGAAGTCTTGCAGGAGCAGATCAGCCAGGACCAGCCGCAGAATTATATCAAGGTTGGTGTATGTAATAGACCGAAATAGATTCCAGTGTCATAACTGATATTTCACTCACAGCATGATTTATAGCTTTGCGTGACTACGTTACATTTATCAGAAATCGGTGTTTTGTAATGGAAATGACAGTTTTACATAACTATCGCTTTATTCGCCGAAGGTATAATTAGAGATTTAAATTAGTACTCTGTTAACGGAATGACATCGCTATCTAATTAGCATAGTTTAATTACCTCTTTCACCGTGCTACTATGTACCGTTTACGACATTTGTTTTCCAATAATACTTTTCTTTTATAGATAAAAACTTATGATACTTCTTATAATATAATTTAATATATTTTTTATGAAAATGAATGATAAAATCATCCTGACTTTCTAAGTAATAAGGAAAATATTGCACATTCAACTTTGATAATTTCTCTTTCTTCTATTTAAAAATAAAGAAAATATAGAGTATCTGATAGAATCTCTTTTGTTCTTTATTGTAAATACATATATATTTGCAATACTCTGCGAGACTTGTTTAAAGCTCTCTTTTAAACGTTTCATTTTACGGAACACAGACACTATAATTTTGTTAAATGTATTTTCGAGCAGGTGCCTGATGAGCCCAAAACTCATTTCGTACCGCCGCAATTCCCTGCGCATGACTTTAAAGCCGGTAGTACACAACTGGAACCTATTCGGAATTCTTTTGAAGACGAACAGACCTTGCCCGCGCAAGATCACTCCTTGCCCTCGGAGCCAAAGTCGTTACTCGACTCGTATATTCCAAGCAAAATCATTGCTGCACAGGACATCGCCAGGTATGGTAGCGTGAGTAATAAGAATGCAAGAGTGCCTTATTACTGTAATTACCCATCATAAATATATCATTACAGGTACAGAGAAAGACCAATAAAATTGGAAGGAGGCTTTCTCCCGTCGAAAGTGAACTTCGCGCTTAAAAAGCGCAAGTCTGAATAATGAGAATCGCCGAGAGTGGCATGACGATTGACGAATGTCATACACAAGGGTCAGTACAGTTTGAAAACTTGATTACTAGCGATCATACGACAATCATATGCAGACATCGAGGATATGTTATTTAAACAGAGGTCGACGGTGTCATCGCATCTAGTCTTTCAGCGAAGATCCATACAAAAGCTTTTTATATCGTTCTGTTTTACATTTATAAAGACGCGTCCAGTAAATGGCAAAAATACTTTGTTTACGATTTTTCAATAAAACATTAAAAATGAAAACATAGCTGGTAGCACCTTTCCTCCAATTTATAAAATAAGATATAAATGTACATAGAATTTATTAAAATTATGTATATATTTGATTAATTTTTATAATTATGGTATAATTTTACATAAAACTATTTTTTTATTTAAAATATTAATTATATTTTTAATTATTTTTGATATAGTATAAAAT
>VBVQ01005820.1:0-10834 GCA_011636635.1 Tetramorium simillimum | reverse complement strand
AAGTACAACAGCGCTGACGCTTGCAGCGCCGAGAGAAAAAAAAAGAATAGCGCGAAATACAAACTGGAGGTTTATTATATTGACAGTTACAATAATTGAATTTAACATTAACGATTTTAAAAGTTAGATTTCGACTTATTACGCAATGTATTATACATTATATTTTAAAATTTAAACGATGCTAAAATTGTTCTGCATGCGTTCCTCTCTGTAATAACAGAAACAGATAATGCTTATTGATTTATATCATTAAATAAAGAATAATTTTTGTTTTTATTTTTTAATGTCCTCAGATCTATTTCCGATCGATTTAATGTCGGCAGAAGCACAGCATTATATGTTACACGACGTGTAATAAATGCAGTTGTTGATTTGGCGCCAAATGTTATAAAATGGCCTACAAACGAACGAGTTAACGAAGTATGGGCGGGTTTTGAGAATAATAGTGGATTTCTCAAGATCATTGGTGCTATTGACGGTACACATATCACCATTCCAGCTCCAACAGATAATCCAGTGGCGTATGTCAATCGCAAAGGTCGTCATTCGATTCAACTTCAGGTAATATGCTTTTTGCTTCAAGAATTCTCAATGGATTCCTCAGACCAGTATTTATAATCCAATCTTATATTTAAGATCATTTCGAATTCATCTTTAGGTACTCCGTACTCAATGAAATGATTCATATAGTATTTAAATATAAACTTAAAACAATCTATGATCGGATTATGAATATCCCTGCTAAGTTTATAATAATCATTAACTTAAGCTAGGTCTACATCTATCGTAACGCTCTGGATCGTAAGCAAATTGATCAGTCACAGTCGGGTGTTTATAAGAAAACTCGACTGTGATTGGTCAATTTGCTTACAATCCAGAGCGTTACGATAGATGTAGATCTAGCTTTATGCTGAAACCTGGCTGGTAAGAAATTGATCAATCGTTGTCATTGTAGTGTGCTTTCCATACAACTTCATTTAATCTATATTGGTTTGTATGTTTGTATGTTGCAGGCGATCTGTGATCACACGTGTCAGTTTATTCATTGCTATGTCGGACATGTAGAATCAGTACATGACCAATGAGTTTTTCGTCTGTTTCGGAAGTGCAATCTTATCTCCTTGGAGACGAATCAAAGTTTCCAGAAGAGTCTCATTTAATTGGTGATCTTGCATATAAGTTACATGAAAATCTGTTGGTGCCGTATCGGGATAACGGTCACTTGACAGACCGCCAAAGAAATTATAATTTTGTGCATTCTTCAGCAAGAATGGCTATAGAAAGAGCATTCGGACTTTTAAAAGGACGTTTTAGAAGTTTGTTAACAACTCTTGCATTGAATAAAATAGACTTAATACCATTACACATTCTAGCCTGTTGCGTATTGCATAATATATACCTCATGAAAAATGATATTCTTGACATAGAAATAAATGAGGACGTACACGCGATAGATTGTGTGATGGATAATAATGAAAATGCTCGCGCAGGTATTATAAAACGAGATTTAATAGCAGAACGGTTGCGAATGAGACATGTTTAGTATAAGATGTATTAATAATGTAGTGGGTAGTTAATATTATTATTTTTATTAATAATCAAAGGATTATTACTTATATATATTTTTCTAGTTTTATTGCAAATAAAATAAAATTATAGTTAATACTTATATTACATTATCATTATTTATAAACCTTTATAATGTCCATAACGGTTGGTAGGTTTAATAACGATTTAATTATCAAAATTAAATAACATGTATTTAGAAATGCCAAACTCAAAATTACTCTTAAGGTTAGGTATAGTATAAGTAAGGGAGGTTCTACAATAAGTTGCAAATGCAAAAACATAACTGATAAATCACATCGCCGTATGGCGTTTACGACTAGCGATAAAGCGTTCGCAACTTATTGTAGAATGCCCCTAAAGCTCGATGGTATAAATATTATTTTAACTTAAAGAAAAACTTAAACATGTGTTTATCTTCTTTCTTTAGATAAAGGCACATGTCTTGCTAAAATAACATTAGCGTTGGTCTAGTTTCCACCGAGCGCATCAATCTGGTTTCAGTTTGGTTTTGAGTCCGGAATGAAACGGAATTGAAATCGATGGAAACGGGTCTAATTGCTCTTACTTCTATTTCACTTTTCATGGAAACAGTTACTAAATTTGTTTCATTCCGGACTCAAAACCAGACTGAAACCAGATTGATGCCCTCGGTGAAAACTAGACCATTGATTCTAATGCCCAATCTCTTCACATTCTCGGTAATTAACCGCCAGTTAATTCCGTTGTGATCAGCATAGCTATTGACTAATATAATGAAATTGGCCAATGACTATGCTAGTCACACCGGAATTAACCGGCGGTTAGTTATCAAGGAGATGAAGAAATTGGGTGAAATTACAATGGAAAAGTTAATACAAAAATTAACTAAATAAAGGGTAGCACCTGTTAGAAATACACATTACGAAATACAGATCAATCAGATTTAATGTAATCCTACGCAACTATACAATCTGATTGGTCTTTGTTCAACTGTAACATGATTAAATATAGTATCTCAAAAGTATCTAAAACGTGAAAAGGTGAAAAAAGGCTGCGAACGACCCGGTGCTGATGTTTTGATTCGATCCGGGATACGGATTATTAATTTGTCTGATAACGATATGTGATATAGCCTCAATAACGAAAGGGTTTGCACTCGCTGGCCTGTTCCTAGGGCAAGAAGGAGCACTAGTTTCTTTGAGAGTACCTTTAAGGTGCATGTCTCATAAGGATAAATAGACGCTAGTTTCTCAATGACTGGGGCTGGATCCCAGACATAATCATATCGAGGACGAGGCGGCTTAATGGCTGCGACACCCTTAAAAAAACGTTTGATTAACGGATGGTTTCCAACCTCGTTTTGCGTTATAAGAGATACGGCCGATCTCGCCGTGTTAAGGCTCGAGTAAGATGAGATCCTTGAAAGGTTTTGCGCCAAAAAATCGAGGGTTTGTACTACCGTTGGAGTATACAGCTCTACCTGATTCTGCTTGCAGTAATCCCACCAGCATCGAAGGGAATGAGAATATTGTTTAATGGTAGAGTCCGCAAGAGACGCTAACATTGCTGGGATCGCTGTGTCTGGGACTAGGCGAGCTCTGAACGCTCCCCTGATAACTTCCCGACCGCCAGAGAAAGTGTCATGCATTCCGGATGTCGAGCTCTGAAAGGCGAAGAAAGTAAAGAGCGACTAGGAGCAAAGATTACGGGGTCAGCAATTAAGAGACGCTGAAACAACGGGAACCAGGCCTGGGAAGGCCACCATGGTACAATTATTGTTCCAGTTGCTTCGTCGTCTACTATTTTTCTTAACACTTTAGATAATAAAATAAAGGGAGGAAACGCGTAAAAATTAAGCCTCTTTCATGAGAGGGTAAACGCGTCTATCGCGACCGAACCCGGATCTGGAAACCAGGAGATATACGCCTCACATTTGCTATTAATAGCGGATAAACGCAAATAAATCGATGTCGAAAGAACCGAAGGATTCGTTCACGCATTGGAAGGCCTTCCTCGATAACGACCACCCCGTTCGGATCGAGGGTCCGAGATTCCGCATCGGCAATAAAATTTTCCATTGAGGAAATGTAAGACGCGAATATGAAAATGTTTCTATTTTCGCACCATTTCCAAATTTCTCTCGAGATATCCGAAAGGTGCGGATACTGAATCGAACCAAATTTATTAAGGTATGCTAACGCGGTCGTATTATCCACACGGAGCAAGATGTCACAATCTCGGAGATCCGCTGCGAAACAACGCAGGGCGTTGAAGGCCGTTCTTAATTCCAATGTGTTTATATGGAGCGTTTTCTCCGAAGGAGATCACCATCCGTGTGTCCGGAATTCGTCGCAAGAGGCACCCTGTCAGCGAGGCATCCGAGAAGATTTCTCGGAGGAAAATGCCGGAACGGATCCTATTTGACTGGGAGGTATCTGAAAAGATTTTTATCCACCAGTTAAAATCTTCTTGTAAATATGGAGGTATTGTCATACATGCCGAAAAATCCTCCCCGGATTTAAGGAGAGAGAGAAATTTCTCCCTCTCCATTCTTTTGGTATATAGCAGACCATACTGGACTGCAGGGCATACTGACACTAACGATCCGATGAGGCTGGCGAACTCTCTTATAAGACAGCCGGATTTATGAGCCATGCACGTGGTTAAAGCTAGTAATTTTTCTCGACGGTGAGGAGGGATCGCAATGGATTGCTCAACTGAGTTAAACACGAATCCTAAGTATTTACATTTCGTAACCGGTCTTAGGTTAGATTTCGAATAATTAATCAAAAAACCCAGCGAGCGTAGCAGGTTTAGAGAAGTGTTTGATCGACGTTTGATCTGCATTCCTCCTTCGAAGAACCAAGAAGAAGGAAATCGTCGAGATATACGACTGATTGAAAGCCTTTAGCGCGCAGATGTGTGACGATCGGTCGAATAATCTTCGTGAATATGTAGGGAGCCGTGGCCAAACCGAAGGGGAGAGAAATAAACTGATAAGTGACTCCGCGCCATTGAAAACGTAAAAATTTCCTGTGTTCCACATGAATTGGAACAAGAAGGTAGGCATCTTCTAAATCTACCGTTGCCATAAATGTGCCTGGTAGGAGAAGGCGAACCACCGTTCGCCAATCCTCCAACTTGAAATGCGGGGGAGCGATGTAAGTATTTAACTCTTTTAGATTTAGAATCAAACGTTTACCTCCTGATGATTTGTCTATCAGAAAGAATGGGGACAAGAATTGATTCTCGCACGGTAATACACGCTCGATAGCTCCTTTTAATTGAAGCCGATTTATCTCACGATCGCAAGACCTTGCTATGTGAGGTAAGAACACTGCCTCTGGCCGACATGGTTTCGGCGGAGGGAATGTGGTAAACGGGATACTATACCCCTGAATCGCGCTTAACACTGTTGAGTCCGCTGTGATACCCAGCCATTGCTCACAAAATTTCTCTAAACGACCCGCAGATTGTACCTCGTCTAGTGACGTTGTCGCGATCGGGGACGGGATCGAGAGTGATAACGACGGCTCTGGTGATGTTGCCCTCCCGCTCGGCGAGCCGATGTGCGAACGGGAGCCTTCCGGTTTCCCGATGCCCTGGCTGGAGGTTGAAAACGTCGAGGCTGAGCCTGCTGCCTCACCGGCTGTAGAGTTTTCTTGCCTGGTAGCGGCGTCGACTTCACCGCTTCCTTTCCCGCTTTTTCGCAGGCTTGTGCCGCCTTCAATGTTTGAGCGAAGTTTTCTCCAAACAGAAAACTGTCAATCGGGGCTGATTCAGCTGCATTTTTGCCCACCATGTTCAGCGAAGGTATGATGAAAGCTCTTCAAGCAAGCGATAAGCGAAAATGATGATCAGACAGCAGGTAAATACTATCTGAGAAAAAAGGCAGAGATGCTTTAGCCTCCTGACTAAGCGACTGAGAGATCTCGTTTTTGAGAAAGATGGACATGCCAGACACGAGGGCGTTAAGACCCGCTTGTACCTGCGCCTGGGAGCATGATTGATATTCGTCACGCTTTAATACCGAGGGAGTTAATGCGTAGGCAAGCTCCCTATTGACTTTAGGAGGTGCCAACATTTCTAGTTCCTCCTTAACCTCGTATCGGGATAACAAGTTGTTACGTACATCGTCCGGAAGCCCTTTTCGTGACGTAGTTGCCACTGCCTGGCGAATGAACGGGTTAGAGGCTGACGTTGCTTCCAAAGATTGAGCGCCTCCAAAAAGCTCTCTGGCGAGGGCGTCATCGGGAACGTCGTTCTCCTGTGCTTCCGGCTCGCCGCTGCCGCTCAGCTCGGCGAAAGAGACCGCATGGTTTGAAGGATTGTCTCCGCCTGAGCTCGCCGATGCCGGTGCTAAATTAAAAGTAAACAGAAAAATCAGATCGGTTATGTCCTCTTTGCCGGTTTTAATCTGCAAACCGGGTCGACAAGAGGACATACCTGGTACAACGCCGCGGTCTGTTTGAGCGACCGTCTGATTCTCTGTAGATTGCTCAGAGACATAAAGCGAGGCCGAAGAGGCCGACGCTGGCACATCGACAGCGGGCAGGGAATCATTCGTCGACGCTATTGCCGCTGCAACATTCTCCTCGAGTGTTGGCGCAATGACAGGCGACCGTCCTTGCGAGAGGAGGTTATGTCTGTAGGCCTGGCGGGAAACTAACCTGCGAATCCGCTCAAGAATGTCAAAAGCTTTCTCGCTGGATACAGATCGACCTGCAGACGAGTCCCTCGACGACTGCTGTTCACTGGAGGAACGTCGGGAATTTCCTCTACGCCACCTTTCCTTCCTGCGCGGCGACGATCTCGCTGGCGATCTTGATCGATACCGAGAGTCGAGCGAAGATTCTCTGTGCGAGGATCTATGTTTTCCGTCTCTCGAACGTCTCGAGGAAGAGTTCTTCTTTTTGCTCTTGTGCTTAGTCATCGTAGGTCGAAGCAAGGCACTTGAAAATTCACGCAAGAAGCAGCGAAGCTGTTGTCTGAACACGCGAACAGAACACAATGAGGGAGAAAGCACGCGCACCAATAGCAGCGCAGCAGCGCTGGCTATGCCGCGAAAGGCCGAGTTACACTCGCGCGCTTTTACTTGGATTTAAAAAGCTGTTGTCAAATCGCGTGCGGGAGCACGACTACACTGTTATTCCATCCGGACGAGACTACGGGCATAATTGATATTATACGTAATTCAAATCATTGATTTAACGTTTAAAAAATCGTTTTAGAGTATAATACATTTTCGAAAAAAATATATATTTTGATACCGGTCAAAAGGATGCAAAAGAATTAAGAATAAATGAAAAAATCGAGATTAATTGACAAAATAAATAATAATGACATTTCTTTAAATGCTTTTAAAAGCATTAAACTTAAATGTCAAGGATATGTGAAAAGACAAGAGAAACTCGAAATTTTCACAATATAACATGATTTTCTCAATCACCGAAGTTCAACGAATTATTATAGGATAAATTGTACCGACGCATAAGAGAAGTTAATTCCAAAAATAAAAAACAGTTTTTTGAAATAAAAAACGGCTCAGAAAAATATTTTAGGTGAAACATTTTTGAAACTGAATAAAATATCAAAAAATTGAGCAGTTGTGGAAACTACGTAATTTCTAGGAAAGCTCATGAACACTACATAGAAAAAAAGATTGAATTCTATACAATATACAACAAAATAGAGACTGTAGAAAACAAAATGATGCAATATTTGCAGAAATTTAGCCAATACTATAGATACTACAGATAAAATTATATCTTTACCTCCATTTTGATTTGCTCATCATTAGTACTGTTTAAAAGATCGTGAATGGTGGTACCGATCTCCTGTACCTGATTCTTACCCGTTTCGCAAGCCCAGACAATTAATGCCATTTTTTAACGTTATATGCTGCAAACATTTAAACATATCAAGAAAGTATCTATCCAAACTAATGAATATCCCATCTTGCCAGTGTATTAAATAATGATATAATTCAAAAGTTATATTACTAAAAATCAATATTATAGTAATAAGAAGTTGCAAACTGTTACATTCAACATTTGCACTGCATTGCCAACTATTAAATGCTGCTTTTTCTGGTTTTTCAATTCTACTAGCAAACATTGATTCCCCTGCACGTGATAAATTAATCTGAGGTTACATTGTTTTATATCGTTTATCATAAGTTTTTGCATATAGACCAGATTGTCATTCATTCTTTTGAAACAGGACTTTAATACACAAACATAATTTATGTACACCGTACATTTTTGTGCTTCCACTAGGACGGAATACATTATAAACACTATAATTAAGATGACGAACTAATTAAATTTCTCTCCTTCTGCATTTGTTTTAGTAAAATGTACATACATGTTTATAATCCTGAAGATAAGTAAGATAGCCAATATGTCTATGACATGAATCAATCTGGAGAGCTCTTGATACGACTCCGAGGGTAATTTCAAAGAAACTTCCAATATAATCTGTAACAAACGCATTCGTGCACCGCTCAAAACGTGTGTGTTGAGTACTATAAAACCGCTCATCATAAAATAACAAACACATTGAAGAGTCTTTGTTACATCTCCAATAATGACTTTCGAAATAATAATATAGTAAATAAATGTCAAATCCAAGACGCAGTAAACGCAATTAACCACAGTTGATAGGATGTAGTGAGGTTTCGAAATTTCGAAAGTTGATGCTTTCAGTTGGTATAAAAATATTGCAAAAATACGGCAAAGACTGAAACAGGGATACATTAAAGATTCGAAATCCGTAGCGTTGAACAGACACCACCTTTTTCACATTTTACTTTTGCTGTGAAGAGACGCTGCTGCACATCTTTGAAGAATGTCCAGTATATAAGCCACAACGCGACAAATTGAAAAACTCCCGACGTTTCGCAAACTGTAACCATGAAGAGATAATCGGGACTATTATATGTGCAAACGATCTGACTGCGGCATGGCTTCTCTTCTATTTTGTAGCGAGCTGTTTTCGCGCAAGGGAGCTCTTGCTAGGCAATTAAGGTTTTCTGTAGCTTATGGAGTCAATTTTTTTCACATTGTAAAACAGTTTATAAGAGCGCACCGACTTCTTTTCCCCCTTCCCAATAGAATTATTTGTATTCTCATTTCTTTTAATAAAGATTGATTGATCATTACGCAACTGCCATGTGCGTACGTCGAGACAAGAGTTTATTTGCTCTCGCAGCTAGTCATTGCCGACGCTGTCATCGTCGAGTTTGCTTATTTTTTTCATTCGAAGTGCCGTTTCGTCGACAATAAGAATTCGCGCGTCGCGAAAAACGTAAGTACAGGTCGCACGCGGGTGACCCCGAAGGGTCATACCGGTAAAACCAGAAAGCACTCGCGCCCTTTCTTCATCGACGACGACGCACCGCTTTGTTTAACGGGGTAAGGTCGAGAAGAAAGACGCGAGAATCCTCTCGCGTTCCATGTTCGTACACACGCACATGTAGTTCGTACTAAAATAACAGCCGAACGGAAAGAACATTCTCACGCCGGGAATTTATACAGTGAACTCGTTGCGCCGCGTGTAATCATTGTAATCATTGTACATAACAAAATGAAGGTCTTAGTCGCGTGCAACTGAAATGCTTGTTTCCAAAATAAGATTTTCTACTTTCTTTGCGTATTTTATTCTTCTGTAAATATTTCGCAAAATCTCATTTATTTTTCAATTAAAAGTTTAAACTTTCTAACAAAGTGGATAGATTTTCATTTTTATAAAACTATATATAGTTATATTTAGACATTTGATCTCTACCTGAAATTCTATATTCTTAATTTAATTAAGTTTTTTTATCTCTAAATATGTCAA
Organism: Tetramorium simillimum; assembly: GCA_011636635.1. Taxonomy (NCBI): domain Eukaryota; kingdom Metazoa; phylum Arthropoda; class Insecta; order Hymenoptera; family Formicidae; genus Tetramorium; species Tetramorium simillimum. The sequence goes on along the minus strand of VBVQ01005820.1, from coordinate 1,444 downwards.
ATTAATTACGTCAAATTTTTTCGTGGAAGTTTTTATACATGTGTAAACACTTTTGCGACAGTCACGTTCAGATTTATTCTTAGAAAAATGACATTTTAATTATTGACAAGGTCTCGGAGTTTACGTAAGGCGACTATTCGAAGATTTCTGATGCTTATCTTCACACCTTTACACATTTTCAACACAAACACGTTTTGTTGCGAGATGCAGGAAAGTAAGCGCAAATAATGGTATTAATTAGCCTGTAGCTTATATAATCTACAGCTTACAAATCATAGGAACGTCTTTAAAGCGGTAAATCATAGCCGACAGAATATTGATCGCGAGTTTACGAGATTTAACGACTGACATAATTACCATCGTAAATATACTCGATGCGCGGATGAAGATGTCCAAAGAGAATTATAACCACCCGAGTAGAAATGAATCATCTAGCCAATCTGATTTGAAACCTAGTAGCTAGATAGTATTTACTAGTTAAGTTTGTTTAGCTCATCATTGACTAGTTACTGGCTGTATATTTATAATCAGTTTTTGTGATCTAACTGCTGTCTAGTGACTACACAAAGAAAGTGGTAATAGATGGCGCTGCCTTTCCTAAAATATATAATCTAGCTACTATCTAGCCACTAACCATTTTAAATTGGTCAATATTGCAGATTGAGGTTATATCATTTCATAAAAAATCTATCTAGTGACTGCCTAGTAGTTAACATGTAATTTACAAAGAATTCTTCGATCTACTAGAATTACTAGATTAACTAGATGAAAAAGTGCATAAACAATAAGTTGCTAAATTTGGTTCATAATAAAGTGACCTACATTCTTATTGCTAACATTTAATAAAGTTATTTACCCCAATTCATTTCAGTTATTTATCCCAATTTTTCCCACTGAGAGCAAATACTATATTCAAAATCTATAGGGTACGTTACGTATATTATAGATTTTTAATATAGTATATGTCTCAGTGGAAGAAAACGAACGCAGGCTTAGTTTATACTATAAAGATGGATAAAAAAGAAAAAAACACGTGAACGTGTACGGAAACATCGGCTCATTAAATCTGCATTGGCAAATGTTGCTTCATGTTCTCGTTTTTCAGGTAGATATTATTCTATATTATTCAGTAATATCTTTTTAATTATACGTAGGTTATACGTAATTAAGCATAATATATACTATGATTGATTATACATGTATATTATGATATAAAATTAATTTTTCATTGTTTGATTTTATTATTATATTAATATTTACATCTGTCTTAATTAATATATTTATTTTTAAAAATATGTAGATACGAACTTAAATTATGAGGAAACGTTGCACCCTGATTTTGAAATTAAGGACGTTCTCGTGATTTTCACTTTTCTACAGATTTCCTTAAAATTTGGTATACAGCTTGATGGCAGCACTATCCATAACATATTTAATTTTTAGA
>VBVQ01005819.1:0-10843 GCA_011636635.1 Tetramorium simillimum | reverse complement strand
ATTTTTAGCATCATGACTCTTAAAATCCTAATTAATCTAGTCTTTAGGAATAAGTGTTCACAAGACAAGTGTTAAAATTTTGACGCGTTCGGGTCGCATGTATATTTCTGCAAGCATATTTCTTCTTTTATATTTTTATAATTTATAAATTTTGATTTTAAATAAACTCAAATTTTTATGCCTTCTGTTGATTTAATGTACACTTTTTTCAAAAAGATGTTTTAATGATGATTAACATGTCAAATTATCAACTTACCCAGCTTCTTCCTATTAGTTCCTTTTCTTCTTTTTCTGTTTTGCAGTCGTAGAAGCAGTTGTAGAAGCAAAAGTGCGACTGCAAGATATACAATTGGAACCTTTGACTATATAACTATGGACTGCCAGTTACCCCCACTTTTCCTATTTTCATATTATATTTGATCTCATTACCATGTATACGCTCACAATATATTATCGAAGTGCCAGGATTCACTTAGCTAATGGATGCGCTTTTCATGTTGGCTACGGCGTGCAAAGAGCAACTGGCAGTCCATGTATAAATAGTCAAAGATTACAATTAATAAAATTGAAACTTCGATCAAAATTAATAAAAAAAATCGTGATATTATCCAATATCAGTAATGCAGAAATCTGTTGCTCTATTGATATACATCATACGCGACGCTGGATGAAATTCGCAGCCATTGATAAGTTCTCGCATTTGGTAAACGAATCTAACATATCTCGATAATTGTATGGATACGATATTGATTATTATATTTACAATATCACAATGATGCTCGTCAGAATCGACTCAAGTTCAGGCATTTAAATGCAAAGTGGACTAGAGAGGACAGGAGAGGAGAAATAGAAACGTAAACAATAAGATGTGCGATATATAATGTATTTCAATTAAATTTTCCTAGCATGAAAATTGCACCGACATATTGTTGCATGTATGATGTCTTTGTTTCTTCGATTGTTGAGAAGAGCTTAACTATATGTATACATCACAGACGCAGTATTTATGTTCATGCTTATTTTAAAGTATGTACTTATATATACTAGTATAAAATTTATCCGTTTTATGTGTATCCTAGAATATTCCATAATTATAATTTATACAAAGTTATCTCGATATAATTCGCGTTCTCATAGATCAAAATTTGTGCAATTACGAGCAAGCTATGTTTACAATTATCAATACTTCTATGACGGAATGTTACTTTATCGTAAATCGTTTATTGTTTTATTGCTTGTCTTCTTTTAGACTTTCTGCTTCGATTTCAAGGAGCAGCTTTGCATTTTAAATCTCTTCATATTTTACAGTACATTCTTGTAGTTTTTCCGTCACATTGACGGAAAAAATACAAGAATGTATTGTAAGTATTTGAAAAAATTGAAAATGCAAAGCTGCTCTTAGATGACGGAGTAACGGCAAAATGTTCGAGGTGTTCCAAGATACCAGCTCGCAAGCCGATCGGTCGGACGCGAGAAAGATCGACGATGTCTAAAGATCCCGTGCAAAACACGTGCCAATTACGGTTGCCGTCTCCGACGACGGACGTTACTATCATGAAAATGAAGGCGACATCTGACACGAGGGTGACAATCACGTCCCCGATGGAATCAACAACCTCTAGCGCAAATTACGACGAAATGATCGTACACTGTGTAATATAAGCAAATAATAAGCGATTTACGTAAGAGCCACGATGTCATAGAACACGGATTTGCGTCTTACATATCTAGTTTCTCTTATTCTTCATCCAATTCATCTCTTACTGAATGTTGACCAGCTTTTCTCTCGACTCGTGCACTTCTTGAGCCATTTCCGCAACTTTCATGACTGCTACATAAAGACATGGTACAAAGAAATAATGATAATTTCTAAAAAAAAAGAAATAATGATAATTTCATATTTCTTTACAAAAACGAAATTAAATATTATATTACTTACACAGCGTACGATGTACAATCGTTTCGTCGTAATTCGCGCGAGAGGCTGCTGATTCCATCAGGGACGTGATTGTTACCCTCGTGTCAGACGTCACCCTCATTTTCGTGATCGTGACGGATCCGTCGTCGGATACGGCATGAAACGCAATGAAACGAAACCGCTCGGTGTGCTCGGTGTGCTCGTTCTCGAGAGTCGAAAACTCGAGACAACTCGAGACGAGTTTTCATACGGTTCTGCGCGGATTCCAGATGCGGCCATATTGTACTTTTTTGCTGCACTGGTACATACTACCGAACGTCGGTGCAGAACCATAACCAACCATAACCTTTATAGACGGACCTCGGGGAGCGGAGTCGAGCGGACGTGCCGCATTGATTTCTCCTTGATCCCGGCGACCGGCGAGCAACAACTTGATCGTGCGAAAAGTAGCGTGGAACAGTATGTCGCACGTCATATCGTCCAAGAGCGCGGTGTGTTAATTGCGACGTACTGAGGTGACAACGGTACGAGGGTGACAACGCTCGCCAAGAATGGCCTTTCCGAAGCGCGGAGTGCGATGAATTAGCTATGTTGCCCTCGACCGGCTACTTCAAGACGATAAATTGCCCGTTTTATGACGGCGGCTCGTGCGACCGGCCCTATTGTCACTTCAAACACACCAGGCGAGGTAAGAGCGCGTGACCCCGTCATCTTCCTCGAGGCACGCGACTCCAGGGCAGGGATCGTTTGACGTAATTTTGTGCACAAAGGATCTCCGCCTCAATCGAGTGAACTCTAAGGAAAGCCCTGCGCGTTGATCACGTTCGTTTTGTGCTTCTTGCACGCTTGAGTTTTAATTATTTTTTGTGAAATCTCGATTTCGTAATAGATTCTTTGTTTGCTTCCACTGTCTGTTGTGTCGTGGAAAACAAAGAAAACTAAATGAATGATACATTTTCCCTATGCCACAGATTGTGGCATAAGACAAAATAATTCAATCCTTAATAGTCTCAGAATAGTTTAATCTTTAACATCATATACTTTTATATTTACTTTGTGTTTTATGCATTCACGTTGAAGATAAATTTAATATGAGTTGTGATAATCTAATTTTAGATGTTTAAGAAGAAAATTTTAGAATAATTTGTTAAATATGCAAGCAGTTTGTAAAGAATCTATATTGTTTGAGATTATTTACAAGTTCATTTATTAAATAGCATGTAATTGCGTACGGTGAAAAGATACACGACGTATGTTGTTTATTTAGAAGATGCGGGAAGTGCAGCTGGAGTGGCCGGCGTGGCGGAGGCCCAGACGGCGGGGCAACGGCAAGAGGACAACGCTACCGACGTTGTGGCTTCAGCCCCTGACATGTTACAACACCTAGTGTCGGAAGCGGTGAAGAAAGTACTCGCGGATCAGGTAGTCACGGATACCGAGAAGGTTTCACAGAACATCGTCTCTCAAGTAGTAGAGGGGCTCAAGCCAACCTTGTCCTCAGGCTCTGCCACCACTATCCGCACGACTACGCCAAATATAGGAAAGCATGTCGCTATTCCCACACCCATCATGAAACCGGTCGCTTGTGTTTACAATCCGACACCGATAGCGGAACTGAAGAAACGGCATATACCTGTGATCTCGTATATGCCGACCAGGGAAAGCAGAGTGCCCGTGAAACGTAAATTCTCACCGGAAAGGACTACGCCGTGGTCGAGTATCATTCAGGAATCGAGCAGTTCTCAAGTTATGCCTGAGGTTACGTATAAACCTACTGCAATAGTGAATACTGTTCAGGACGAACAAAGTTATGTACCGACACTTAAATTAGATACATCGTCATCGAATTCGTACGACGACAACTCGAACGATTATCAGCCTAAATTTAAGGAGGAGTATTATCCAAGATCTAAGAAAAGAAGAGAGGAGTACGTTCCTAAAAAAATCAAAGCACCGTTAAAAACAGTTCAGCAATTAAACGATGTCACTATGAATCAATACGAGCCTGAATTTGATATGATAGATGAGATTATTACTTCCAATCATGCCACTTCTGTAGCGTTAGGACAGGCGAAAGCATCGGCCAGCGAGGATTCTCAAGATTATTCTTTAGACATTGAATCTAGGTTTTCCGATGACGAACCTGTGGAAGATGTATCTACGGACGAACATAACATGAGTGTAAAAAAGTCTGAGCAAACGGAGGATGTAAACGAGAAGGAGAAAGAGAACTTGCAACACGCAGGCATTGATACTGCAGATAAACAAAGCAATAAAGATAATAAGATGCATAGCAATCATTATGATGTTAAAACGGGTGATATAAAAAGTAGCGATAAATATAAACAACATAAAGCAAGTGACTCGAGAAAGTTGTCGGAAAGAAGAGAAGACGCTACAAAGCAGAACACTGATAAGGAGAAAGAAAAATACAAGGATTGTGATAAAAGTAAGGAAAGGGATAGAAAAGAAAATCGTCATAGTTCCGAGAAGAGAGATAAAGAAAGATCTAAGCATAAAACAGATTCCAGAGATAGGCATCGTTCCTCCTCTAGCAGAGATAAAGATAAAAATAAAAGAAGAAACAGTCGTGATAGTAAAGATTCTTCACATGGGAGTAGAGAGCACTCAGATTCACGAAGGCATAGACATACCTCTCCGAAGAAAGATCGGAATGATCACCACAAGTCCAGCCGGCGCGACAAGCATAAATCAAGTTCGACGTCATCCAAATCAAGTAGACACACATCGAGCAGAAGTGACAGGAAGCATCGTTCGGAATCAAGTCGAAGATCTAGTGACTCTTCGAGAAAATCTAGCAAACACAAAGAAAGTAGTAGTGAAAGGAATTCATCTGATAGATCTGACAGTTCTGTGGATAGTATTCATTCTTTTGTTGACAATGAGGTTTTGGAATTATCAGATTCCGATCATGATATACAAGAAGAGTGCCTAAGAATTTTTCAGGTGAATAATCTTTATATATTTATGATTGTAAATAATTTTCTTAAGAGGTCTATACAACGTTTAATTTATTATATTTCTCTTTAGCTGCTACTTGTGCTACTTTATTTTTACAATCAAAATTAATCTAAAGATAGAAATACTTATAGATTTTCCTCGATTTATCTGATAACAAATAAAAATTTATTAATAAAACTAACAATTTTTAATACTTATTGTTAACATAAATGGATTGTACCTTAATATTTATTTCGCAGGAATATCAAGCCTCGGACTATCCGAAATTAGTATCAGTCAAAAAATCTTTGAAAGATGAAACGGAGAATGTAGAGGATGTCGGTAAGAAAAGAGTTGCACATCCGTCGGCGGCCACAAGTGTCACCAGACAGATAGGTCCTAGTCAACCACCAAAAAAGCTTATAACTCCGCAACAGAAAATGTACGAGCGATGGCGTTTAATGAGAGAAGCAGCGGCTGCAAAGGCCGCAGAAAAGGCAGCAGAAAAGGCGGCAACTAATACAAAGGCTCAAGTTACATCTACGTCAGCGGATCAGTCTTTGAGTAATGTCACACAACGTGTATCAGTGCGCAAAGAACATGTTGAGTCTGCCTCATGGATAAGTAATAGTGATATGCTGCCGAATACAAATGGCAAGTTGAATTACATAAAAATTATTAATTAAGATTTTATATTGGTATCGAGTATTTTAATTGGACACTAGATTTTGTGATTCATAATTCGTCATTTGTATAGTATAACTCTATAATTGAAATATGAGTTTCATAATTCTTTCACAATTCACTCACAATCTTCTATCTTCCAATTTTGTAAAACCGAGACGTATGAAATGAGGGATCGAATTCAGAATCTGCCGATTACATCGATTATTCTCACTCAAAGTTATATATCAGTGTTCTTATGAACTTATCAATACGAATGGTAGGACTGATTCATAGTGATTTAATTAACGTTTTTTAATTTTATCGAAAAAAATATTTTACCTAATAATTCTTTTAAAAACCTTATCAGAGTGCTTTAATGTTGACAGTTTAATCAAAAGATCTTGATATAATGGTTTTGATATAAACAAGAGCTGCTGCTCCAATTCAAGATCAAAAAATAGAATTAAAGTAGGCAAAAGTGATTTTTCATAAATATTAAATATATATGTTTAACGGTTTTACACCAAATAAATTTGATTTTATTACAATCATTACTAGAGTAGAACGACGAATTTGACAAATCTGTCCATTCATACAACTTGTTGATTTATAATAGCAAATAGCGAATTATAAATAATACATCGTTTACTCCGTGCTAATTTAACATGTAATTATAGGCCGCATTCGAATCGCTCATGTTCCTTACGCAAAATCCCTTGCTATGGAAAAGCAAAAGGTCATAGTAACAGTTGGAAAAAGTGGGGACGCTAAAGGGGTAGATAATAAAACAATAGCGCAAACCACGAAGGGCGGTGTACGCGTTGCACATGTACCGCAAGTGGTAAGCTTTAATTACTTTAAAACTTACTAAATGTAGTATTCGGGCGTCGGCTCGAATTGATCTCGGAAAGCGAGATAAAATAATAGAATACGGAAGTCTGCGGCTCCGCTTTAGATCATGTATCAAAGACGAGCCAAATGTTGTCAACAATTTACCGCCAAAACATTGTTTGCACCCTATAAGAACGGACTGAGCGCGACCCGGCTCAGTCTTGCACGAGCCATATTTAATAAAGATTTTATAAGTAAAGTTAAAGATTTTCTGTGTGAGAATCACCACATAAATATAATTTTTAATTACTTTAAAACTTATTAAATGTAATATAAATTTAATTAATTTAAAACTTATTAAATATATCGCTGAAATTTAGTCATATTCTATTCACATCAAGTTAGATTAGGATTTCTAATCTAATAAACTATCATATTTACGCAGGTGCCACAACTCGTACGTCCGGAACCACTGCAAGTCGCTACCCAGAAGTTCCCCTTAAATGTTCGTCAGTATTATATTAATTTAATGCACGATATATGCGTGCAAATTTATACAAATGGTGACGACGCGGCGCAACGTGCCGTCAAAGAAGAACTCGCGTGTCATGAGAGATGCAAGGCGCTCGCGGTATACAAGAACTCCTGCATGTTAGCGGCTCATAGATTAAGGAAGGAAGTAGATCAAAGCAAATCGAATGAGATATCCGCTAGTTCGAGCTGTGGTATGATGTCCCACGAAGCTATTCTTGTTGGCAAGTCGAAAGGGTCTTGGAGTGTAGTCAAAAGTAAGAAGATTGTGACAGATTTTAAAGGGCCAGCACTCTACAACATCCTCAAGAAATGGATTATGTCAGAACAGCAGCTTAGAGATAACGGATTTCCACGTAAGCATCCAGATAATATAAAGGTAAGAAAACAATATAGATAATAAAATACATAAATGAAAAAAATAACTATCTATTTGTTTAAATTATTAAAAATGAAATAAGATAAGATAATAAATATAAAATTGTTGAGACTTTCTCATCGAAACTCATTCAGCATTTTATTTTCAACAAAATATATGTGTGTGTGTGTGTGTGTATCTTATTTCTTACAGGGACAAGCAAAAGTATATGTAATAAATGTACGGAACCAAACCGTTTTGTCAAAAGTGCCTAATGAAAGAATGTGCAGCCGATGTGGCCAAGCATATATGATAGATAAACAGGGCTTTGCTGTACAACAACAAAATTGTATATATCATTGGGGTAGAAAGTTTACAATTAAAGGAGAAGGCAAGTATAGTTGTTGTCAGCAATATGGTTCTGCTACTGGTTGTTGCGACGCAAAGACGCACGTGTGGGACTACACGGATTATGAAAATCTTCGTGGTTACGTTAAAACTTTATCGAAAGGTATTTTCGCATTCTTACACTGTTACATTTATTCAAATGTATCGCATTGATTTCTTTTTTTATTGTGTAAAGATGTTCCTATCGACGAGCAAGGTGTTTATGCACTTGATTGTGAAATGTGCTATACTACACAAGGTTTAGAATTAACTAGAGTGACTATTATTGACGAAGATTGTAAGGTGATATACGAAACGTTAGTCAAACCGCAAAATCCAATAATTGATTACAATACGAGGTAAATTACGATGAGAAATCTAAAACTTGTTAAACATGATTTGTATGTTATTTAAAATATAAGTTTACGAAATATTGATTTATGTATATAATGGTTGTTTATGTTACGCTAGGTTTTCAGGCATTACGGAAGAAGATATGAAGGATGTGACGACAACTATTTTAGATGTACAAGCTACGCTCCTAACAATGTTCTCGGATAAAACGATTTTGGTGGGTCACAGTCTTGAAAGTGATTTTAAAGCTTTAAGGCTGCTTCACGATACCGTCGTAGATACCAGCGTCATATTTCCGCATAAGAATGGGTATCCGCAGAAAAGGGCATTAAAAAATCTTTGTTCCGAGTATCTCAGAAAAATCATTCAAAATGATGGTGAGTTTAATTTTTTGTATAAAAAGGACAAAAGACAATAAGTGACATTATGATCTAATGATAATTAAAATAACATAATAATTATTTGTATTCTAGTTGGTGGTCATGACAGTAAAGAAGATGCCGTCGCTTGTATGGAGTTAATTCGCTGGAAAGTCAAGGAAGAAGCAAAATTACAGTGAAACTGTGCTCACAGTTTGTTAGGAACAAATATTACGATTGTTGTATGCTAATTACAACGACACGTTTTTCGCTTTCGCGATACTATTGACGAGATATTGTTAAAGACGGTCAGTTATGAGTAAATCGATAAGTTTTTGCGATTGAGTAGTCCACTGGTACATGTATAATTAAAGACTATAAATATTATTAATTTTATTTATCCGTCCGATATAAATGTTTGAACGATTAGTCTATCCAGTATTTAATTCATGATTTATTGTTTTTCATGTATAAACGTATCTATTAAATGAATGAATTCTTTTTTATTCATTTCAAGTTACAACCAAGAAGCAAAACTTTTATACTGATACATACATTTTTCCATACTTCTCTCTCAACAATCCATATTTTTTATCATTTTACTTTATAATATTTTCTCAATGTCCTGAGATATCTAATATAATTTAATTATCTTATCTATTATTTTTATATAATTTATCCTTTTCTTTTTAATTTCAATTTCATTTTTAGCCTAGTATCTCACATTTTTATGTTTCTCCTTTTTTTTCGCTTTTATCTTTATTTTTTCTTTCATCTTTTCCTTTTCTACCTAAAACTTCCCTAACACTCTTTCTTATCTAATTTATAACTCCAAATTCTATTTAGCACATCGATCGAAATCTCTATCTACGAAATATTTTTAGATAAATTGTGAACTAATGAAAAATAATAAATTATTCATAAATTATAAGCTAATCGTTCAAATTTTGACAGCCACTAGAAGCCTCAATAAGTCGGTCTTTAATAATATCTTGTCGATAGAGACTCGCTGGCCAGTAATGTTGCGCATACTTTACTGCCTGCATATTGCGCATACTTTATATACTGTATTATATATTCTTGTGTATAAAAATATGTAATGTACATTCATTGCCCTCGACTTAGGATTTTTTTTTTTTTTTTTAGATTAAATTTAGTATCTAGCTAATAGAAATATATTCGCGACATCAATTCATTTCTTGTCAAATTTGTTAGAACGTAAAGTAGTATGCGATAATAGAGAGACTCATTGTCAGTGCGGAGAATTTTGTCAATTACGATATATTTTTGATTAATATTTTTATATCTCCGTTATATTATTACTTATTTATACTTTGTAACACTAAAAAGGTGAATACGTTGCTTTTATTTATTTATTGATCCAACCTTATAGCAAAGATACATTTCAAGGATCAACAATAAATTAAAAGCTTATTAATGATATTGTACGTTTATATATAAGTCGAGTAATAAATATATTTATTTTTTATACTGTAATTGACTTTATGTATTACCGAACGATGCATTTATCCCTTAAAGTATTGAAAATAAAAATTACACGCATACATTTATATGATTATTAGATATTTAAAGAAATATTTAAAATTAAAAAATGTAATCGTAACACACATATATGTATACACACATATTTCAATTACATTTTATGTTTCAAACAATATTGAAATATTTATAAAAATTTATTTCTCTTTCTAAAACAATTAGATAGGTTAAATAGGTTATAGCGTTAAATAGGTTAAATGAAAGTTGGATTACACATCTTCCAAAATCTTCGAAAAATTATTAGGATAACATACTTTAAGAAAAGATTGAAGAAGTAATTTAAAATTAAATGAAATTTAATTTAAATTTTGCACTCTTTAGGTAATGATAATGTCAATAACTTTCGATAAAACGGTTGATTACTTTATCAGTTGGCAATAATTACCAATGCTTTTTTTCCACTGTCGATAATTATCGATAGTGCATACAATATTATTGCTGAAGAGTGCGAAATTTGAATTGAATTACCTCTTGTAACCTCTTCTCATAGTATGGTTCCCTGATAACTCTGACGATTTTTCGAGGTTATTAAAAGACGCATTTCGTCAATGTAATCCCTCATCTAATTGTCTTAGAAAGAGATGAATTTGTATAAATAAATACATTTACTTCATTGTATTTACTTACTCTTAAATATTTAAAAATACAATTCGAAATATATAAAATCATATAGTTGTTATATATATTTCTTAATTACATGTTAATGCTTAATTATATTTTAATATTTTAAACAATTAATTAGAGACAAATGAAAATTATGCATTATTTCATTAATGCTTTGCAAAATATCAGAAAACATCGTAAATAACGATAGAGAAGACAAGCACAATAACAACAATTGACTGAAGGAAGAAAAGAAATATTACTAATGAATAATAATAAACAGAATAATAAATAAAGATTTCGAAATGAAAAAAT
>VBVQ01005818.1:0-10835 GCA_011636635.1 Tetramorium simillimum | reverse complement strand
CGCGTGGAGACCGTCGTACTTGAAAGCCCGCAGGTAATCCTTGAGGGAGGGAAGCCTCGGCGACGAGCACGAGCGTTCTGGAGATTGGCGTAAAAAAGGTATCGCAGAATTCTGACACTTGCCGCTCGCCCTTGGGAGTAAAGGCCGAATCGCGTTACAAGATACACACAGACAGAGGAGAAGAAGAAGAAAAAAAACGACCGATCTGAAGGATCTCGCCGGACGCAGTTCGTAACGCAGTACCGGAACAGTAAATCTATTGTGTCTACGCGAGCGGTGATTACACGCGCGCGTAAATAACCACGTATGGTTTCGCGCCCGATGACTTCATGGTGCCGATATAACTCGCGTTATTTAACGATTTAGACATTAGCGCTCGTTTAGACATTAAGCCGGCGTGAGCATTTAAAACTGCCGGAACATCTGGATCGCGAAAGAGAAAAAGAAAGCACTGAAAAGAAATTCTGATTAAAAACGGACGAATCAGAAGAGTTGTAGGATTGACCAAATATTCTGATTAGTATAATAGGAATTCTAGTTGTTATAAGTTATAAAGTATTGAGTTCTATTATAATAACAAGAATTTCTATTATAATAACCAGAATTTGATCAATCTTACAAGATTTTCTGACTCGTCCGTTTTCAATCAGAATTTTTTTTCTGCGTGGAGATTCTAATAAATGAAGGGAACATCGTATTCATGCAGTCTCGTAATTTCGCGTTAATTGGAGTTAATGCTCCGGCCACGCTTCCGGAATAATGCGTCGATTATAGCGCTCATAAAGGATTTAGGGACTGTAATATAATAAATTCGGAGAGCGCCGGAAGGGCGTCGCTCTTCAAGACGCGCCGTCTGCTTCTCTCTGACGTCAACGTAACGACGCGTCAGCGAGGAGGTCAGGCTGCATCGCTTCGTCTTAGGAGCGCAATTACAAAAGTTTCCCTTTTAACGTTAATTAATGAGAGAGTCCGCCGTACCGTACTTCATTATGGCGCTATCCATTACGGAGGTGGCCTCTTCTCTCGAGTTGGGCATGCTTTCAATTCTCCCCCGGGAGAAAGACCGTGCCAAACTGATTTACGGGGAGCGATCGACTTTTTCTTCATCTCTCGCATAAAGTTAGCCCCGTTAACCATAAGCAATTCGCCCGCGGTATACGGTCGCGTATTGCGAAACGCGCGATTTCGGTACGCGGAGCACGCGCAACGCGCGCCGATATTTCGCGAAATCGATCGCTGCTTATGGTATCCAGCGGCGAGCCGCTATCTGGAATTCGATCGCGTCCTTCTCGATTGGAAAAAAACCTAAGTGGACTGATGCATTTTTTCAGACTACGAGGAATGAATAATCACGCGTGTTGCGTATGACTTTGTGCGATCCCAGAAAGGTCAGAAATAAATACGCAAAGGAGCAAAAATGGCTTTAGGCATTTTGTGACTCTAACGCGACGTGGCGCCGTGAATTAGATTTGCAAATTAAATCCGCCTCTCAGCATATAAAGAAGTTATGTTTATTTATTTTTAATGGTTTGACTGTCAAACTGATTTGGCATTGAACTCTAAGAGGCGAGATTTAAAAAACCAAAGTCGAGATTAAAAAAAAAATAAATCATTCTTTAATAAATTTAATATTATTTTAATATTAATTTTTGTTTCTAATATTATGTTTCTAATCTGTAATATCTAATCTAATCTATAATAATATGCTTCTAATATTATTTTTTGTTTCTAAATCTAAATGTCTTAAATATTCAATAAAATGAATCTTAAACGAGTAAATAAAATCATTAACACCACAAATGGATGACGGAATTTTTATAAAAACTCACGCGTCATCCAGACGCAAGTAACATAGCAATCAAAGCATTAAGCAGCATTTGCTTCATCATTTACTTCTCTTATTACAAGCAATTAAAAGTAATCTAGCATTCGCATTCGCGCACGAAACTAAGGTCGGTGAAGGGTCCGTTACCTCGCAGATCGCGAGGGAAATGATGACAGTAACGTTTGCAGCGAGGTTCAAATGACATGGACAAAAACATACGCTCGCGGTACATACACGGATGACGCGTTCGATCGGTTACCGGTTCGCCTACAGATTTCGACGCATTCGCCAAATACGGCGCATCGAAGTCGAACCGAGGAGCCGCCGTCTGGTTTTCTACCCACGCTGTGACCCGACGCTTTTTACGGGAAACACGAACAGGACGGGTGTGGTGCTTTCGCTCTTTAAGTGAAATGGTCCACGGATGCGCTGCGAATGGCGAACCTTTAGCGGGTCGTTCGCGGTAGCCAAGAATTACTATTTGAAGGAAATTTAGACGTGCATCGCAATTTAAAAAAACAATTTAAGAAATTGTTATTCGACACGATTTGATACGATTTCATGTTCTTTTGAATTTAGAAGGGTACAGAATTAATTTATTATTATTTATTATATTTGCTAACTATTTTTGTTCGTTTGATTCCGATAACTTCTAGATAACTATATAGTATACAATAAGGCTATAATGCAAATAGAGACGGAGTCAGTTGAATTACGGTTACCGTTAGACGAAGTTAGGTCGAAAGTTACCATAAGTATATCAGTTTATACTTCAATTCAATTGTTACTACGGTCATCTGCATTCCTTCATGTAATATGGAGTAGATCCCGACGCCCATTTGTCGAGATCTATCAACCCCGGCTGGATCTATAATGTCTCTAACGACGGTATCTTTCGTTCACGTAATGACGCGTTTCATTGCATATGTACCGTAAGCGTTCATTAAAGTTAATATACGTCTTTAGGTATAAGTGTACGTGAACATTTTTTTCAACGAGACACACCTTGCCTCCTTGACGCCCACGAATGGACTTTACGTCTCGAGAGTGCTAATATTTCAATCAAATAAGAAAATTGTTCACCCGATTTATTTCCAAGGACGTATGTAATACGCCAGGAAATAAATATTACACAAGCAGGAATGACTTAAATGGTTTTGCTCATAACGTATTTCTGTATTTATTCTTTTAAAACGTTTAAAACGCCCCATTTTCAAACTTCTTTTTTTAAATATTTCTCGTAATATGCAAAATTGACTGCAATTGATTTATATATTAGTTATATATTGATTATATACTATTCCCGTCTTATCATATTTTTATGCCGATGAATCAATCGTGAATAAAACAGTGAAAGGTACTTAGCATACTTGTTAGCTCTCTGATCAGAGATTTTATCACAGATCATCATAATCAATAATCATGCATTGTTATCTCTCTCTGTCTGTATAAATTGTAATCATATAATTGAAGTCACTAAAACATTCCCAATGATATCAAAAACTTCTTATCGGCCGCGAGTCATAATTCGAATAATAAAAAAAAATGTATTTTTAATTTATTATTTATATTAAATGTATACGAACTAATTAGTATGAACATTTAGCGTGGTTCGTTAGCCCTTTCTTTCTTAAAATGTTTTGATTTATATTATCGAAAACCTCAGGAGAATCTATTTTATTTATAATAAATTACATTCTAGAATTATTGTGATTAGTAAAATAATTTGTCGTAATTAATCTAATATATATTATTTGGACCGAGAAAAATCCATCTATCCCCGTCAACGCGAGTTTGTTTGTAGTCAGCGAAACGACTGTCTGCTGCGCGAACCGTGAACTCGTTGAGAAAATCTCGCCTGAAATAACCAACTCTCTCAATTGTCTTTAAATAATGGACACTGGTGACACTTGTCCGCCCGGGAGGAAACACCGGCTCTGATCTCGTCGTCGTAGTTTTGCAGCCTACGTCATCGCTCGGTTTACGCCGTGGCATCACGATGGACCGGTTCTGCGAAGGTGCCCCCACCGATTTCTCTGTCGCGCTCGCGACGTTTGCGGTTCGCAATTTTTCTCGCTGCGAAATGTCGAAAGAAAGAGCCCTGCGCATCGCCTGTGCATGAATCATTGCGCGAGAAACTTTTATAGAAATAAGTATCAAGATGAGACTTTCAATTCTCGCGTAGGCCACAACAACTCCTTTATAAGACTTCCTCGTCTTTGATCGGCTACTTTCTATTTTTATACCTTCGCCAGATGTCGACGTGTGGTTCGTTTATGTTATGAATTGCTGTTAATTATATTGTAATTTTTCGTCAATTGTCATTGAAGAAAATGTTTCCATTTCCGACACGAGAGAAATAATATCGTACGACTGAGAGCTTATTGTAATAAAGTTTAATTTGCATTTAAATGCGTGTGAAAACAGAAAATTGCGTTCTGCACAAGTCGATCCGCGCTGGAATCCAGTTTGGAATTTTATTCGCATGAAATGTACATACAAGAGATCAACAGGTGCACGCGTGCACCAACACAGGGACGATAAAAAGACCACATCCTGCGTTTACGTGTGCGTTACGTAACGTGTACGCCGATGCGTGTACGCGTAAATGTGCACGAGGCGCGTCTACATTCACGAGTTGATGTAACGTTAAATGCCGCCGAGTAATGCTCATTGCGCGCGATGGAAAGTAGTAGAAAAAGCAACAGCGACAAAGTGTCTTGATATTATTTTGCTTCATCACGCTTCACGATGAGTTTAATCAGTAATTCGTCCCTCAACATATCTGAAAAAGAATCTCACAAAATACCAAAGACTACCTAAATAGGAGAGAAAATCATTAATTTTTAATTCAATTATTGTAACTTATAGCAATCTTTAAAAAAATTGATGCCTAAAATAAATTCTTATATAATTGTATAATTAGAGCGAATCATCTTAGCACAATTATTACTGAATACATTTCAGAAATTAATTTTGTAATTATTGTAAAAATACAGCATAAAATTGTTCAATCATTATTCAAGTAATAGTCAGAAATTTTTTTACTTTTTAAGTAACTTTGCTTCATAATTTATAATTATTGCTCAATATTATAATTTTTCTGCAAAAGATATGCGTTTTGCAGAATCACCTTATGACAATTATTGCGAAACGCTGTGAATGGAAAGAAGCAATAATTGTGTTACAAAAGTTTCCTATCTGGGACAATTCTCTGTTTCCTTCTATCAAATATTTCCTGCTATTTGGCTCCGTGAGCTTTGGAATTTGACCGGCTAGGTTTATTAGAATTCGATATTGACTATATAAGAGTGTTCGCGATGTTATTCGTGCGCTATCGCTGTGCAAATACACGCACGCGACGGAGAGAAGTCGCAGATAAGCCGCGGGAGAAAGAAAGACGGACTCTAATCTGGCCGATATACGTAGCGACATAAAGCGATACACCTGGTCGGAACGGTAGCGACGTGTGTACGCGCGTGTTCCACGGGGTCACGCATTCTAACACGCGTTGCCGGTCGTGAACAATACGCGGAATACGTCCCACGTCGCGGGCAGGAGCGTGTGGGACACCCGAGGATGGGTGGCACACGTCCCACGCCGGTGTACCACGAATGTGCCGCGTATACGGGCGAGCGTGCAGAGGCACCGTCACGTCGCGAAAAGTAGGGGGTGCCGCCGGTGTTCTCCGGGCATAAAAGATCCATGGTTGGTATATGTCAGTGTCAGTGACGGGAGAGAGGAAACGGAGAGGAGCGGCGGAGAGTAGCCGTGTGGTCACCTAGACTAGCGGCGGTGAGTAACCGCCGATGCCACAGCGACTCGCAATATCGGACCGAGAACATCGGTCCGCGTCTCTCGCAATCGCGGGATTTTGGATTGCCGGCGCGGGTCCCGGGTGACCGGAGAGAGAGAGAGAGAGAGAGAGAGAAGGACGGAATTTTCGGTGGGCCTGCGAACGAGCGAGGGAGAGAAGCACGCGCGAAACTCGCGCACCGTGACTGACGCCGGCGAGAAAGTTCCCGAGGATCATACAGAAGAAACGAGTTTGTAAACGAGGCCGGTCACAGCCGAGCTTCAGTTCGTCCGGGGGACCCGATGAGTGGCGCGAGCGCGTGCGAGCGAGCGGTGTAACGTAGTTAAGACCGAGTGTCGACGATAAACGGTTGTGCGCCGGCGAGGCGATAAGCGAGAGCGTTTTTTCTATTTAGGATCTAAGATCGGCGGCCAGAAGTTACAGTGATTGTAAAATCGACGCGGTCGGGAGTGGCGGTTTTGAAAAAAAAATTTTCCCCGGTTTTTATCGCATTTACAACGATCACGTGTCTTCAGCGTGTGAAAAATTAAAATCGGAGTCGAGGGAAAATTGGTAAATCGAATAATTGGAGCTGAGGAGGCTAGCGCGAAGAAGGCGCGATGACGATTCACAAGAAGGGCACGGTGTCGAAGATGAAGAACGCGGGAGCCGCGAAGAGCGCGGCGACGACCTCGGCGTCCTCGGACGCGGCGGCGACGACGGAGACGGTCGAGGTCGTGTCCTCGACCAGCGTGGTGGCGGAGTCGAATCAGGTGAAGGAGAGCGAATCCAGAAGCAGCGTGGTGGAGGTCACCAGCGGCAGCCGCGAGGTCATCATGGACTCCAGAGGTAACGTTATCAAAGTTATCGAGACACCGCCGCAGACCGTCCAGCAGAGCACGTCCAGCCGGAGGAGCGGCAAGAGCTCCCAGGACTTCATAGCCGGCGAGCAGGTGCAGTCGATTAAGCAAGCGAAGACGACGCGCGGGCTTCCGCGCGAGGAGCACGCGACATCTCTCTCGGAGGGTCGCGTGATTCGAGGCGGAGAGACGACCGAACGTGCCGGCCAGAGTCAAAGCGTGTCCCGTTCGACGGTCCAGCAGTCGAGCTCCTCCAGCGTCCTGGTGGAGAGTTCATCGGCGAGCGAGGGTCGCAGCGGGCACCGCTCCACCGTCATGATTTCACACGACGGTAAGAACGGCGCTCACATTCCGGCGACACAGACGTCATCGAGATCGACCGAGAGCACTCGCGTGAGTAGCGAGACGAGCGAGGCTACAACGAAGGACGGGCAGACGGTGTCGAGCACCACGAGGATACGCGAGACGGGCGGCAGAGTCGACGACAACGGCAGGACGGTGTCCACGTCGAGCCGGGAGGTTGACAGCGAGCGTACGGTAACACCTTCCGACGTAGCTATCGTAAAAAGTGCCGATGATATCAAGAGGAGTGCCGATAAGAGTACGCGTGGCGATTCTAAATCAGAGAGATCGAACATCGAGATATCGTCGCGCTGCAACAAGCCCGGTCAGTCCACGTGGGACGGCACGTTCGTCTACGAGAAACCGGCCACTCCTAAGGGCAAGAGTGCCGCTGATAAAACGGCATCCGTAACTCCGAGGACTCACGGCGACACGAGGGACAGCGAAACGGGCGTTAAAGTCTCTCGAGAGATCTCGTCGACCGAGGTGATCGATCAGATCGTATCATCGAGCTCAAACGTGACTCGAGACTCGAGGACGATCGTCGACGAGAGTCAACGATCGGCGACACACCTTCGCGACGTCACGCTGGAGAGAGCCGCCGCGGACACGACGGATCTCGCAGGTGGAAAACATCCGAAGGGACCGGCCCGTCACTCGAGGCCCGGCGACTCGACGTGGGACGGCAGCTTCGTCGTGGAGAGAACCGCGGCGCAGCCGAGACGGCGTAACGACTCCGACGTGCTTCACCGCGGGCGCGACGACAACGTCGCGGAAACGACGCAGCGGCGAGACTTCAGGGAGAAGAGCGCGGACGGCACGTACGAGAAGGAGTCGTCCGAGACCGTGCGCGTCGTAAAAGGTGCCACGGACAGCACCAGATTCATCACCGAAGAGCGACGTGACGTGAGCAGAGAGAGCTCGATCCACGTCGACGGCACGCCGTCGAGCGGGGAAGAGCACCCGGCTCGCGTCGCCAGCCCGTCGCAGCGGAGACCCGGCAGACCCGGCGATTCCGCGTGGAACGGCGAATTCACTTACGAAAGATCGCAGGACGGCGCGAAGAGGCGGCCTCCCACGGACGTCACCGTTGTCCGCACGACGGAGAAGCGCCACGACTCCGTGGACGTCGAGGACGTCAGCGAGGAGCAGAACGTCTCGAGCATGTCCGAGTCGGTCTCCGCGTCCTACATTGTCGAGTACGCGATTTCCAGCGACAAGAAGAAGGACGTCGAGAAGGTCACGTCGGTGTCCGAGGTGATCTTGGAGGAGGACGGTCCCGAGGATAAAGGAGTCGCGCGCGGTTCTAGGAGCCCGGAGAGGCAGTCGAAGCTGGACACGACCTCGCGCTGTTACAAGCCCGGTCAGTCCGCCTGGGACGGCACCTTCGTCTACGAGCGACCGGTGACACCCGAGAGTCGCGCCCGCAGACCGGAAGACGGACGCGCGAGGAAAACTATCGACATTCGGGACGTCACCGAGGACAATTCGATCAACGAGGCGGACCTCATGAACACCACTTACGTCGTCGAGCATTCGTCGAGCCAGCAGAGTTTCTCGGACGTCAGGGACGCCAGCGTCACGTCCACGATGTACGAGACGGTCGTTTACGAGGGACGTCCCGTCGAGACGACGATGAGATTCGACGATGCCACGCGGGGCAAAGTTTCGACGACGGAACGTCGAGCCAGCCCGTCGCCGCGACCCAGAAGCCCGGAGAAGACGCCGCGAGATCGAGACGCGCGAAGTACCAAGCCCGGCTCGTCGACGTGGGACGGAACTTTCGTTCTGGAAAAGTCGCCGGAGAAGAAGCGACCGCCCAGCCGTGAGTCCATTGACGGCAGATTATCGGATAAGCCGCGTCCGGCTGACGGCAGAAAGACGCCCGTGGATACGTCGAAGAGGTACGTTAGCGAGGTCGCGATCGATCTCCGAGATGTCACGAAGGATATATCCAGCACGTCGGAGATCGCGGAGAGTTCCCTCGTTACGCAGCGATCGAGGACGCACGAGAGCTACTCGGATTCCTCCAATCTCGATTTCTCGACGACCTCCGTCGAAACTGTCGTTCTTCGCGACGGCCAGCCGGTAACGGCGCAAAAAACGGCAACTACTCAAGAGGGCCCTCGCAGCCCGTCGAAGAGCCTGCCTGGCGGTGACGTAATAACTACTACCGACATTAAAGAGACCACTGTTAAGAGCGAGAAGGAGGAGTTCCGCGCGGACGATAGAAGTTACCGACCTCTGAAACCAGGCTCGTCGACCTGGGACGGGTCGTTCGTGTATGAGAGACCGGGGGAGAGAAGGCCGAGCGACGGAAAGCCGAAAGATACTCCTGTGGCCAAACAAAGTCCGGTCAGAGAGAAACCGACCGACAGAGTTGATCATAAAACAGTTACGATATTGGACACATCCAAGGATGTAACGAGCACCGCCGATTATTCCACGAGCTCCGTCACGGTCGAGCAAACGTACGTCACCGATTCGAAGACACACGACTCTTCAAACATCTCGAGAACCTACATCAAAGACAGCACAGAGGATAAACTGTACGAGATCGATTACGAAAGACCGAGCCAGCTGTTCGACGGAAAGCCCAGGCCGTCGCCCCGACAACGTCCGGAGGATGTCAAGGAGCCGAAGCACGAAAAACCGCAAAGTCCGGTCGATAGAACGCATCGGCCTTCGAAGCCGGGCGCTTCCACCTGGGACGGATCGTTCGTGTACGAGAAACCGGACGAGAAAAGACCGGACGATCGAAAGACACCGAGAGACATATCCGCGACTGTGGATAAGCGAGGCCCGAGCAGAGAGAAACCGAGTGACACTGATCATAAAACATCTATTACGATATTGAACACGTCAAAGGATATTTCGAGCTCCGCCGATTACACGAGTTCCGTCACGGTCGAGCAAACGTACGTCACCGATTCAACGACGCACGACTCGTCAAACGTATCCAAAATTTTCATCAAAGACAGTTCGCAGGATAAACTATATCCAGTCGATTACGACAGACCGAGACAGCCCGCCGACGAAAGGCCCAGACCGTCGCCCCGACAGCGTCCGGAGGACGCTGCGAAGCCTAAAGACGAGAAGCCGCAGAAGAGTCCGGTGGACAGAGCGCAGCGGCCGTCGAAACCGGGAGCCTCCACCTGGGACGGTTCTTTCGTGTACGAAAAACCGCAGGATTCGCGAAAGAAGCCGACAGGCGATGAACCGGCTGAGAAACCGAAGAAACCGGCGGACGAACGGAAGCCGATCGAAGAAGGGAGAAAACCCGCGGATCAGAGAGAAAAACCAGTGCCGACTTCGATCTTGCGAAAACCAACGGACAAGGGCACGCAGAGGGACGTCACCGAGATCAGATACACCGAGGGTGTCGCGGATATCACTCAGGCGGATATCACGCGTACATCCGAGGTGCTCCAGCAGTCCTCTTACGTAATCGATCAGTCTTCGAGATTCACTTCTGTGCAAGACGTGCGCGATGTTAAGGACGAGCGTGTCGTCACTGAATTTACGACGGACGCGCGCAAGGATGTGGTGAGTAATTGCGAGACGTTAAAATGTTTCTTTATTAGCTGTCCACAGGAAATTGCTGAGATTAACTCATGCGGTTTTCCAGGACAACACTTAAGCGAAACCTCTGTCTCAATCTTTATTTTTACACTGAAAAAAAAGATTATATATCTATAATAATCTATAGTCATAATAAAAGTTCCCAAGAACTTTGGTAAAATAGTTTCGACTAAACACATAGGTCATTATGACAAAATAATGTTATCAAAAATGAAGTGAGATCATATTATCAAACGTTTTGTTATTATTATTATATTTGGTAATAATAACTACACTGTAAAGAATTAGTGTAAAATTACTTAATAGTTTTAAATTAATTTATTTCTAATTTTGCAGTATAAAAGTAAAAATAATTCCTTAATTTGTTTTTTACAGTACATACACAATAGTGAATCTCACAATTTCTATAAAATTACATATAATTGTGAGA
>VBVQ01005817.1:0-10833 GCA_011636635.1 Tetramorium simillimum | reverse complement strand
TTTTTTTTCTAATATTTTATATCTCGAGAATTATTAGACTAATAAATCAAGGAAGAAAAATAAAATTATATCGCTATATTTTTTGCCTGATTCGTTAAAATTTACAATAATTTTTAATTTATTAAGATCACATAATTTCTGTCTTCTTGGGAGGAAAAATAAAAACTTGGCAAAAATAACAATAAATAAATAAATATTATTTTAATTAAAATGAACATAAATGTTATTTCTTAATATTTTAATAATGCGATTGACTTGTAATGGTTAAACTATAATATACAATATATATACATGTATCGCACATTTAACAATTTGCTACATATTTATTGCGATTTAATAACTTGAGCAATGATAATACTTTTATGAAGCTTTCAAATATTCACAAAGCTTTCTTTCTTTCGAGAGACTTATCGAGAAAAACTAAATTTATCTTAAATCATAATAACGACGAAATGGTAAATGTACGATAGTATCCTTCTTGTAACTTCGAGATAAGCGATAACGTGCGGTATGCGTGGGTATTCGGGGGGGGGGGGCGTCTATTTTATGACACATCTACTTTTTTAATACACTAAAAGTCTCGTGGCGGCGAAGAATTGACTACGAACACTCCAAGTTTGACGCTCGCGCTTGTAAACAAACCGAGTAACGATATACGCAGACGGCTTGTGTATGTACACAGGCTCGTCGCGCTATCATTCGTACGGCGTGGCTGAGCGAGCGTGAATCGCTCCGCGCGCGTTATTACTTCCCGAGACGCGACCGCGACAAGTTCTAAGAGAGAGAGAGAGACAAGTACTAGATACGCGATTATTTCCTAACGATTGTCAACAGGTAGCGGCGAGGAGCAGCTGCTCCGTTATTATCCTTCGAAACGCGATCGTTTCCCATTAGCGACTATCGGTTTCACGTGTATCGCTTAATTCCCACGATTAACGTCTCGTAAACGCATCGCGGCAGTTCATCGAGGCATTTCGCGCTACTCATCTACTTGAAGTCACAAGCCAAGTAGAGAATGAGAATTGTGATTACTGTTTCGACATTTATTAGTGATGTATTTGTCAATACATTAACAAAATTTATCAATACGTTAACGTTATCTCTCGTACGCTCGAAACATATATTAGTCATGCGATTGTGTTTTGATAATATACTATTTAAATGAGCCATTGGATTCTGCTTTAGCCGTTTGATTTGACTCGCGTATTAGAATGAGTTGCTGGTGCGATCCTCCAAGTTTTCGATCACTAACGGCGCGTCGCGGAACGGCGCAGATTGACTTCGAGTCGCGACGCGTTTAATTGGTAAAGTATCGAAGTAAGTAACGCCGTCTCTTAATATTGATCGAGATTGAATAACGGAGATTCATTGCTTGTGCGTTCTTACACAGAGAAAAATGTTTTTTTTACATTTAATGTACGTGTTTAATTCACTAAAGAAACATTATTTTATTGAATACAAATTTTATTGCGTTAAATCATATTGTTTAACGGAAAAATAATAATTATTTGAAATAGTTACTTTAAATATGTCTGATTTAAATAAGGGCGTGTACTGTTTGATCAGTTAATTTATTACTTGAAATAATCATTAAACTTTTAAACTTACATATAAACTAACTTTACTTTTTTTAATATTTTATTTAAAGTAAACATACGTTTTTTGAAAATTAAACAATCGTTGTTGGTTCAAATATTAGTTTGATAAAACTATTCCGATGATTAAATTTCTTTGATTTTAACATTTATTAATTTGGAAGAAACATTTTTCTCCGTGTATTTAATACGCTGATTTTGTACGTATAATGTACATAATATTTGCAAATTTTGTAAGTTCTACTCTGGAGGGTAAATAATATAGAACTTTTATTATCATGATCATATAATAATAAAGTATTGCGCGTAACGTAATTAAACAAGATTGTAGCCTCATGAATATTATATCCGCCGATATTATTTATTTTTTATTTTCAGCAACATTCATTTACTCGTACACGGAAAAAAAATTTGCCATTTGCAAGTAAATTCTTTTACTTGCTTATTTTTTTTTCGTTAAAAAAACTACTTTTCTTAATATTAAAATTGTATTTCAAATAAATATTTTTTTACTTTAAAAAAGAACTGTTTAAATTAAAATCAATAATAAATATAATTAAATATTTCTTTAATATTAATAAATGTAATATTTTAGAATAAAAAGATAATTTTCTTTGCAAATATTGAAAACAACCATTTATTAGAACTAAATAAAAATTTTATGCAAATAGCAAATTTTTTTCCGTGTATGCGTCAGACACGTGTAGACAATTATGTTATATTTCGCCCAGGTATATTCCATCGAAATCAAATGACGGTACAAAAAATAACCAGCAAAAAGTTAATAAAAAAAGTCGAGATAGATAAAAGAATGATTGTATCGCACCGCAAATTATCCCGATTAAAAAACAGGAAAAAATAGCCACTCCGAAATTCTACGCATCGCGCACCGCACGACAAGAATTTTAATTAAAATCAGGCTGAAAACATCGTGTCTCCGCACATTAATGACATTTAATCTAAATTTAACTGAAAACTGCTATTCGAAACCATTAGATATATGATCACTGATAAATATTCGTATCGACTCGACAAAACGTGTCTCGCAAGTTTATTATCACTTATTGTTAATCTGCAAGTCATTATATAACACACATACTCTTATATTACAGTGAATTCATTATCACGAGGTCTCGCCCCACGATGTGGCGAATTGATCGCGAATCGCGATCAATTCGCGGTCGATTCACTCCTTCATTAGCAATCCAAGTAATTATTTCATGCATCCCATTATTTCTGATCAGGAAATATAAGTGACTCGCGAAAGGATTAAACGGAAAGACTTGAACGATTTCTCCAGACTTACTTGGCGATCCGGCAAGCAGGTAAGACGTGTTCAAAATCGGAGCGAAGCCTGCGGAGCGCGCGGTCAAGCGCACCGACGTTCTCCAGAGCTTCATGAAGACCTTGGCCTTTCAAGGGCAGGTTATCGGCGCGCCGATAAATCAACCGACCCTCTCGTGCCCGGAGGATCCAGCTCGGGCCGCGGGACCCGCCCCGGGAGGACACTTCCGTTTCACTTTTCTCGATAACTCCGCGCGGAAGATACGGGCGGACTGGCCGCGCGACGTTGAAACTCATCGACGGATACCGTGCACCGTAAGGAGAACACGGAGTGGTCAGGCGGCCGATCGGCTGGCAGCCGGCGATCGCGCGTTAGGTCGGCTGGAAGGCTCACAGGAACGTAAACGATGATGTGACGGTGTGTGAAGTGAAAGAGACGCTGCGCGCGCCTCCGCTCTTTCGTTCTCGTTCCCTTTTCGGTCGTCCCGGATCGGTCCGTCCTCTTCCGACTCCGCGGGCTTCCCCACTTTCGGGCTTGACCCGTTCCGTGGATCCGTGGAATCTAAAGGCCACGTTGATGTAAAACCAAATCACACAATGCATAATTGATGAGCGAGCGAGCGAGCGAGCGAGCCCGCCCGTTCTCGCCTGGCGAACCGCCGCGCCGCCCGGTTGCCGTTGACTGATTTTAGTCTTAATCACCCCGCGGGGTTGAACGTATTTAAAATTTATTCGAGTGGAACGAGACAAATTGGGCACTCTCTGATCTCTTTGATCCTTCGAACCCGTTTCTGTAACTGGATATCCCGCGCGGTCTCACCTGTCTCACTCGTATTTTAACATTTTTCTCAATTGTCTTCGACAGTTCTGTTGCATAGTTTACATGCCTTACTTTCACTTTATGTCACATACGAGACTTTCTTAAATTGGTTTTCATCTGTACGAAATGACCACATGTGCTATGATGCAATTTTCGTTACGTAACTTGTACGAAAGCCTCTGTGCGATAAATCCTTTTTCTTCTGATGTTGCAAGAGCAACGCCGATTTATCTATCTTATCTATAATAAAAATCACATATCAAAAATAGTTATACGTTGTGTTCACAATCCTCGGATAATATGCTTAATAACGAATTGAAATTTTCACGTTTGCACGATTTGCAGTTGACTGCTCTCTTAGAAAACGTCAGAGTGTTGATTTATCTATTTTATCTGTGATAAAGATATTAAAAATTATTATACCCGGTGATCAAAAACCGTACATAATTTGTTTAATAATGAATTAAAATTTTTACCAATTTATAGTTGGCTTTTCTCTTAGAAACCATCAATACAATATATTGTTTTTATTATATAAAGAATTAAAAAAATTAACTAAATTTTTTGGGAATTAAACTTAAAGAAAAGAATAACAAAATTAATTTTCTTTTTAATCTCAGATGGAGTTTATTTTACTAAAATTTGCATTAAAAATTTAATTATTACTTGACAATAAATTAATCACTCTCTTGACATTTTCGTTAAGAAGAAATTCTAAATTGATTGAAAAATCTATTATTGAATTTTTCATTTTGAAACATTGAAATCTGCATAGATTTATGTTTTATCATAAATTAATTTAATTAATTTAAAAAATTTTAAAACAAAGCTTAAAAATTTTTATATTTCCTTTACATGAAATAAATTAGTATTTACACATTTATGAAAATTAAAAATCTTAATTTTTAAATTTGGCAGACTTATAAATATTTATGTCGACATAATAAATTTTGCAGCTGTATACCAGTTGCAAAATGCAGTAGTTGCTTCCTGACTAAATTGTAGGTCGGAAAATGCGGTCAGCAATGCTTGTAAAAGTGGCCTCTTTAAAGAAGGATTATATCGAGTCAACAATCAGGGTCAACGAGTTTTATCATTGGCTAGCGACATGTTCGCATGCAATCTCAATCATCTCAAATGGACGTTGGATGTTAACAAAATTGCCTCTGACTCTCATGTTGTGTCTAAAAAAAAGTCTTTCAGCTTTAATATAAATGAAATCAATCAAAATCAGCTCGTGTAGCGATGTAATGCAAAAAAGTATTCTAAAATAATCAAGTATAAAAAATGAGATCATCAGATAAGTCAAAAGAAATAATTTAACCATTAATCACCGAAGGTTAAAAAAGAAAATTGAATTTATTGAAGAAAAACCGGTTTCTCTCGCGAGATCTTATGTCAACTCATACACACACATCTGGAAATTCACATTAGAATCTCGTAATTCTCTTGTGAAAGCATTTGTGCACGTCGATGTTTTCTGAAATGTTATCTTCCATGTTTGTCTTTTTCATATGTCATTCGCGGATCGATCATCTGATGTGACTTTTGCTGACGCGCGGAAATGCAAGCAAGAAACTTGATAATCACGGCCTCTAACTCGCTGGAATAATACTTATGATATGCATAAATACGAAATAATGGTTGATATCCCTCATCTGACCTGAAATTAAAAAAAAATTGTACATAGAGCCACGGGAATTTCAGCAAAAGGAGAAAGTGCCATGACTTCTCGACTTGGCCTTCAGTACAATCACCCGACCGAGATGACGTTTAGTCTTGCTTCGGCCTTCGTTCTTTGAACATCTCTCTATACCGCGCCGGTAATCAAAAACGCACAGAAATAAAAGTGAGGGTGGCTAAAAGAGATAAGAGAGGAAACCCAATTTCGGTAAGATGCTACAAGAAGCAAATTATGCTTTGAGTGTTTTTGTTGCGCTACCGAAATATCTGGCACAATTATGCAATTATACTTTCACGTGTTAAAACCTTGAGATTCCCGTAAATATTTTTTCGCAAATTGTAACATCATATTTGTAAAAACTTTAAAATTTCAAAAAAATTCACAATCACAAGAAACATTATTTAAAATTAAGTTTAATTAAGTAAAATAAAAAAAATTAAGTAAAGTTTAATTGAATACGTTTTCTCCTATCACAGAAATAATTTTAAAATTATAAGCAAATAATTATAAACGGACATCTCATGTCTGACAAGAATATGCTAAAATTTTTTACAGTAAAAATAACAAATAAGATATTTTCTGTGATTTTTAACCCATTGAACCTCATAGCTAATCAATTTTTAACAAATTGTTTATAACAATATGTTGCAAAATTGATTTTTGCAAAGTGCTTTTTATGTCTACAATAGTTTTTTATGCTCCGGTCCTACTTTCAATAGTTGCTTTTTCGATAACTTTATTGGTCTAGCTATGAGCTTTAATGCGTTAATTGAAATATTCTTTTAATTTCTAGATAATTACGACAGAGCATTACGCACAAAATAAGGAAAAAAAATGCTATTAACAGTGGCATTTTGGATGTTAGTCACTTTAATTACTTCCTGGATTCTACTTGGTCCTGTTACGAGATTTCTACGTTTCCTGTGGGAAATTATTATGCAAATATATGATACGACGGCAATCGATTTGCGAACAAAGTTCGGGGAATGGGCGGGTAAGTGCAAAAAAATTATATCTCTCGAACTTTGATCTTGTGTATTTAATTTATAAATAGTGTTTAAGTTATTAACAAACTCTAATCCTTAATTATAATGTAATATTTTCTATTATCACGTTTGGACATAAGAAAATTTTTTGGGAGTCGAAAAAAGGCAAAAAACATTTCGCAAGAGAAAAAATAACTACATAAACATTTTTGTTACAAGATCACAGTTGTTACTACAATTTTTATTAGGCCAGCACATATGTTATATAACAGTTAGATACCTTGTTGAGCAGGGAAACAACTAAAGTCCATCACACGTACATTTCCGTAACCGTAATCGTAAGAAATTGAGCAACACAATTGTCAATGTAGCAGGTTACGGTTACGGATGGTCGAATTGAATAATGTGATTAGTCGAAATCTTACAATTACGGTTACGGAAATGTACGTGTGATGGCCTTAACATGTATATTACATGCAACATTGTGTTTACTGGGAGGTTACAATTCTTATTATAATTTTTTTACAAGTAATATAAAAAAGTAAATATTTTAGTTGTCACTGGCTCGACCGACGGTATCGGTAAAGCTTATGCTAAAGAGTTAGCAGCGAGGAATATGAATCTAATACTAATTAGCAGAAACATAGAAAAGCTTGAACGCACGAAAGACGAGATGCTGCTAATAAATCCAAAAATCGAAGTGAAGATCATCGCGGCAGATTTCGCCGAAGGAGAGAATGCTTCTGCCAAAATTCGGCCTCTCTTGCAAGATATATCCGTCGGCATATTAGGTAATTAGCTTATTCATTTATTATTTCTACAATATAACAATCTAATTATTGTAATCTTATAATTCTTTCGTGACTAACGAAAAATTAGAAGTGACTAAAAATCTCAAAATAGCTATTTTTTTTAAATAATATATATCTAATTTTGAAAAAAATGAGTAAAAGCTTTCTATCTTTTTTTACAAATTTTTGTCCTCTTTTGTTTCTTTTATTTTCACATTCAATATTTTATAATATTCTGATAAATTAGAATCAATAAAAATT
The DNA here is from genome assembly GCA_011636635.1 of Tetramorium simillimum. Taxonomy (NCBI): domain Eukaryota; kingdom Metazoa; phylum Arthropoda; class Insecta; order Hymenoptera; family Formicidae; genus Tetramorium; species Tetramorium simillimum. Next base: position 3,412 of record VBVQ01005817.1, on the reverse strand, counting down.
GGCTATTAAATAAAGTTATATCACTTGTTTGTAATTTCACTTATAATTTCAATGTCCAATACGAGTTCGGAGCGCAGTTGTGTATGTGCGAGATCTCGAGAGTATCTCACCATCGGATTTCTCTCTAAAAATAAATATAATAATGTCGTAACAAACGGGTTTACACCGAGCTAAAAAAATACTTGCGTGTATTTATTAAGCGTGTACGTGCCACTTAATGTCACGACGCTTCAATGTGCCTCCGCCATTTTATTCTCCGCGATGGGCAGAGGTCATTCTCTCGTAGAATAAAGAGTACAGATAATACGTTACATGATAATGCACACAAGTCAAGAGCACATAAATTAAGATATATATTAATTTATAGCATTTTCACACACAAAAGGTCATTAAATGATGCGTCTGCGGATACAATAACGTATCTCAAGCAATTTTTCTCTTAAGTGAACAATGTGGGGAAGCAATACGAGTATCCCATGTACGTGGGCGAGGTGCCCGAGAAGGAACTGTGGGACATTATCAATGTAAATGTGGGCGCCACCACGTTAATGACGCGGCTGGTTATCGGGCAGATGCAGAAACGCAAACAAGGCGCGATTGTCAACGTCTCCTCCGGATCTGAGTTTCAGCCGCTGCCGCTGATGACGGTCTACGCCGCCACAAAGGCGTACGTGAAGAGCTTCTCCGACGCTCTCAGAGCGGAATACTCCAGATTCGGCGTGACCGTTCAACACCTGTCGCCTCTTTTCGTCAATACCAAAATGAATGCGTTTAGCTCTAGGCTTCAGGTATTGAAATTAAAACAATTATCATTTATAGTAATATTTTAATTATATTATTTTAAATGATAGCCCAGATAGCACAGAGAATCCAGAGAAAATTAATTTTAAATTCCTAAATTATGAGATAAACTCTTCTTTCATGTCATTTCTATTCTAAAAGTATTCTTAAGAGTTTAAAGAGAATTATAATAATTTAGATAAGGGCGAACCACGCTGGATGTCCGTGCTTTTAAATATTCTTATATTAGATCAAATTCCATTATATTATATCAGTTTAAAGAGAATTCATTTTTTGCCATGTATTCTAAAATTGTATTCGAATACAAAAGAAATTCTTTTTATATTCTTCTATGGAATTCTTTTTAAAAAAAGACTTTTTTGAAACAGATTATTTTAATTAATAAAGAATTTTAAAAAGTAAATTTTTTTTATAAGAATCATCTGTACTATTTGGGAATTATATTAAATTATTGAAACAGTTAGATGTTTTTTTAGTTTTTAAGACTCTTTTTTAATGAGTCAACTTCCCGAGTAGAACAAGAAGTCATAATAATGTAAAAGTGATGTCAAAATGACGAGAATACGATTACAAAATTCACCTCCCAGCAAACACAAATGTAGCAGCTACATAACATAGATGTAATAGTTACATTACATATAATTAACGTACATTAACATTAAGGTGTCTAGTAATTACCGAACTTCTCGCAGGCAGATAGAACGAGTTAAATTGAATGAAAAAGTTCTTTACTGTTTAGTAAGTTTCTCAACAATCAATTAACATTATGTAACTGTTACATTTGTGTTTGCTGGGCTTTCAATCATAATTTAATCATTTTTTTGTCATTTCGACATTATTTAAAGTCACTTTGATTATCATGACTTTTTGTTCTACCCAGGTTGCTATACGTTAATTTTTTATTTTAGCTTGCAATTAATTCTACGTTTTCCTGCGATTATTAAAAAAATTGTATATACATAAATTTCATCGAAAACCGTAGGTTTCAAGTATATTTGTGCCGGATGCCACAACTTATGCGAAAAACGCCATTGCCACGCTAGGCAAAGTGAACAGCAGTACTGGTTACTGGGCTCACAGTATTCAAAAGTTCTTCACTCTAATACCGCCCGTATGGATTAGAACGAAAGTCGGACAAATCATGAACGAGAGTTTCAGACAAGAGTATTTCAAGCAAAAGCAACAAAACATGTTGCGATAAGATATTTTACGTAATTGACTATTTTTTAACAATGTATTATATCGTACTGATGTAAAACATAAGGAATTTTTAGTTATTGCAAGTAAGCACTTATCTTTGAGTGAAATAAAAAGATAATACAGCGAGAGAGAGAAAAAGACAGACAGAGAGAAAAAGAGAGAATATATGTGTGTGCGAGAAAGAAAGAGAAGAAGAGAGAAATATAATCTCTTTTTAATGTACTTTAATGTTATTTTACAAAGTTTCAAAATTCTCGTTCCTTTTACAACCAATTTTCTCTGTTCAAGACCAAGCATTTCCTCCGTTCTAATGTTTTCCTTTCCCCAAATCGTATTCTTACTCTAATAATACGATTGTGCAAGCTTAAGTAATGCACGTGCAATTTTAAAAGAGACAGATTATTTGGTAGCACATTACGTTCTTACAAGGTTTCTAAACTGATGTTAAAATCAACGATAATTGATCATCGTTGTATGCTATTTGCCTACATTTTTTACAATTAGCCATTCATAATGTCCGCCTAACCGCAGGCCCATTTCACCGCCGAATGTTGCGCGATGATATACCCGAGTAACACACGTGCAAATCGATTAGCGGCGTTGCGATATAATGTTAACCCGTATTCTGATTGGCTCGCAGGTATTATTCAATTAGAATCTGTAAGTAGGTATAATGCGCCGCTCCTCAGCCACTAAGCCTGTCCTCTGGGGAAAAAAAAATTAAGTTACATAATCTCATTCATCGCTCCACGTAGATCCCAACAATCGAACGGTCCGCGTCCGACTGCAGAGGGGAGGACTTGGCAAGTCTGCTTTATACCACGAAAACCACGAGTAAAGGCACCAACCAATCAGCGTGCTGATTTGCGTTGACCTGCGTGTTGATTGGTTCGCGTTTACTCGATGTAATATACAAGGTGTCTATACTAGTAATTATCGGACTTCTCGCAGGCAGATAGAGCGAGTTAAATTGAATAAAAAAGTTCTTTACTGTTTAGTAAGTTTTTCAATAATCAATTAACAAATTAATTGACGAAGATTCGCCGCAAGTGCGCTATAGACACGATGACCACCTCTTCTTTTTTTTTTAAATAAGGAAAATAAAGAGCACCGCCATCTATCCTTCTTCCGCAAACAAATACCCAGTAAACACAAAGTAACAATAACGTCAATGTTATAATTTCCCAAGGAAAACAAGAAGTCACAATAGTGTCAAAATGACATCAAAATGACTCTAAAATGATATAAATTACGTCATTTTAGAGTCATTTTGATGTCATTGTGACATATTGTGACTTCTTGTTCTCCTTGGGTTCCCACTTAACAATCCCAGATAGCACATGATGGTTTATATACGTTTCATATACATTTCCTAAACGTATTTAAAATATTAGAAACGTTTAGGAAACGT
>VBVQ01005816.1:0-10839 GCA_011636635.1 Tetramorium simillimum | reverse complement strand
GTGTATAAGAGACAGGGACGACCGAACGCCGACGCCGACGCCGGCGGGAGAGGCGGGCTTAATGAAAAGTGTTTGCCCCGTAAAAGTTAAGATTAATTGGCGCTCGGGGGGTGGTTACCGCGATAATCAGCCCGGGCCAGTGGTTTTCAAACCCTCTCTGGCCGTCCTGCCGATCGTATTCTCCTTCGGGCCGCGATCGAATACCGTGGCCGCGAAGCCCCTCTCGAACTGTTCATCGTTGTTCACCGATATCGCGCGAATATGTTTGTACTTTTTAATACTGTCCCGTATCTCTCGAGAGGATGAAAAGTGCAGTAAAACTTCGCCGGTGTAAACACCTCTCTCTTGAATTCGAGCGCAATCTCGAGAGATGAAGTCTGGAAGAATCTAAGTAGTTGAAGAAAACCATTTCAAAACCAGATAGGTTTCCTCCAATTACGAAACTCATGTTTTCGCGGATCTGTAGTATTACAACGCGATAGGAATTGTGAGAGGAAAAGTAAGATTTTCCAATGATTAAAATCACCTTTTTATAAATTATCCTTTAGTCGCGAATTCTCGACAATTATTACATTAAAACATGCAATCAAATAATGGTATTTTCATCAGAAATTGGAGTTTAAGTCCATTTAAAGCTCACTTAAAATGTGTATAATGTATAAATAATTGTTTGTTTCATTTTTATAATACTAGCCACCTTCCATTATTTTAATTAATATATGTTTTCCATTCCCTTGTACATAATATATCGATATTATTGATAATTTGAATAACAATTTCAATACGTTGCTTTGAGATCTTATAAGCTCCCTCATTGTCATATTCTGCAAATTTGGATCAAAAGTCTATTAAAAACGATCCGTAAGGCAACAGTCTATTATCGGCGCTAATCATACGGCGACATAATTAGAGAAATTTAATTACGCCTTTCCGAGCAGCGCTTTCGTTCACGGTTGAGCACAGCTGGAATGGGAGGTTAATTTGGCGACACCTAGTTTCATTAACAACGCCATTAAAAGTAATGGCCGGTGAGGGGGCGAAGTCGGTCGCGAGGCCTCCTAGGGGGCTGGGAGATTCTAATTACGGAATAGGACTTCCCTGGTGGAGTACGTAAGGCGTGGGTAGGGAACGGAGAGGAGGTCAAACGCCGGATGTGGGGAGGGTGGGCCATCGGGTCGAAAGACGCCATGATATTCGTTAAACGGCATAATTGCACCCTCCGGAACGAAACTCGCGTAATTGTCCTGAGCACGACGACGTCGTGAAAAACTTATCGTCCGAACTGATTACTGAAATCGCGCGATTAATTTCCGCATTTGAAATGATAGCTAGAAACGAGCAATGGGAGACATCTTTTGCGAAATCATGTTACGTAAGTCTCGAGAGATGAAAGTGTACGATAAAAATTACTAAAAACATGTTAACAAATCTTTTTCATATTGGCATGTCCACATTACGTGTATGGCAATGTGATCAAGGCGATAAAAAAGCGGATAAGAAGTCAAGGTAGGATGATAAAGCAGGAACGATAAAAAAATTTCTGTGTAAAGAAAATTAATGATTTTCGTTAATTGAATAGCACTAAACAAATTGCGTATATGTATATACGTGCGCGCGAGTATCCATTGTATATCCAAGCTGATAAAGGGGATAATGAAATATATCAAGATGCGATAATGCTTGGCACGTAGCTTTAATGGAAAACTTATAAATCGATTATATGGTTTCATTTGCTATTATCATCCGTTAATCTAAAGTGGAGCGATGTAGTTAATGACGATGATGGCTCATTTATCGCAGTAATAAAATGGCCATTTCATTAACTTATTTATACCAATAAAATCGCCATGTATAATCCATCTGATAAACATACCTACAATGATTCATCTGTATTATCAACTATATTAATTTCATAATATTGCGTTACTCAATCGTGCTAATTAGACGTAACGAACAAGGTATATAGGTGAATATATAATTTAATTACTTGGATTTTATATATAATATTTAGAGAAATACATCAGCGTATGGCACTTTATGAGATTATCATGCACACGTTATCAACAACAGATGTATCGATAATTACCATCGTATCATTAAACAATATTGAATTGAAGTTTGATAAGGAATCAAAGTAATTTTAAATTTTCCGCAATAAATATAGCAAACATTTCTAACAAACTGTAATCAGGGTGAAACAATATAATTAATAAATCTTTCATTTATTTTTAATTTGTACAGCAATTTGATAGACTCACAATAAATAGGAAACGAAACAAATTCACATCCCACAATCACAAAATTATATTGAAGGACTTTCTCATGCTATGCCTATACTTTTATTATATCAGCTAAAATAAAAACCAAAATATTTCATTCTTGCTGAAGAATTGCAAAGAAGAGAGTCTTTTATTGAGTTTTATAAAGTCACATAAAATCTGTGGGGTGCCCTAAGTACTTTAGCGACGTGTAAGTGAGCAAAGAATTGAAATTAATCCGATAAGCGAGGACTAGACGGTCGATACGGCTCCATTAACGATATTTACATAAATAAAGATTTACGATAAGCGAACATCAATTAGGACTTATCAGCGGCCGACGATAGCTAATCGAAACAGCAATCTTATCCTTCGGATAAGAAGTGCGACGTGCGAATTAAGCATTATCAAATTGTTAATTTTTTTTGGCAAAGACAAACGCAATAGAACATAGTGCTCTTTTCTCACTCGCACCTGTACTTACACCCGCTAATTTATCCTGAATTCTTGATTATCGAAAAAGTCGCGAAATCTAATAGTCTGCCCAATCAGTATCGCCAAATGAGGGAATAGACTTTGTACAATTGCGTGGCGTGTACACCGTTGAAAGTGTTTAAATTTGTCGATAGGAGCCTTAATAGGAGCATCATTGCCGTTTACGCGAACATTTTTGCGAGGCAAATATTCATTTCTTTTTAAATGTATTACGTGAAATACTCCTATAGTTCAATATTTCAAAAATATGTAAATTTCTAGCAGTGTAATTTTTAATTATTAAATTCAGTGGCACGATCGATTGCGATTGCACTTACTAATAACACACGATTTGTTTACATTACTTAGTAATATTATTTTCCGATTATCAGCTATATTTTTTCAAGATATAATCCCACAAATTTGCCTTCAAAGGTCATCGAGTAAAAAACTTTTCACTCTCAAATATCGAGATGGGTGGAGAATTCTCGCTTATCGTGACGGAGCATAATCGATGGTTAAAAATCGTTTGATGTTTGCTCGGCAGCGAAGGGTGACAGAAAGTTACCTCTGTATATGTGCCAGAAGTCCACAATATGATATACATATATGTTTGCTACCTGAATGGACCCTGATATCGACAGTGGCGTAGAATGCATAAATGTCCAAGGATTCATATAAGCAGTTGCTAATTATAAGATATACTCATTATAAGATAATCACGAATTGTAATCTCATGTATTATTATCAGAGTCATTTCTTCGTAATGAAAACAGATAATGGATAAAAATATTTTAAACAAGAAAAGAGTATATAAATTATTATTGCTCATATATATCTAATTCTTATGAAATTAAAAACGCGTGAGTAAATAAAAAAATATAAAATAGATAAATAAAAGATAAAAAAACCAAATCTTAATGTAAAGTAATTTGCAACAAACCACATAAATTTCTTTCTAATATCTATTTATATTGTTTAATACTTCTTTTCGCAAATTTTCCTTTACTTTTTATAATGATAAGAAAAATAATAAATTTGTAGTAAGATAATTAAATAAATTAACATTAAGAATTAAATTTACATTTTGTCGTCTATACACACGGAAAAATTTGATAAAATAAAAACTTCAGCGAATTCAGTGATTTAAGTACTCACTTTTTTTTTAAGAACTTGGAAAAATTTAAATTTTCTTTTAATTTTCTTGGAGGTCTTGGAAAAGTAGGTTAGACTACTGTAGTTTTAAGCCTTTAAAATGTGCTCCTAAGGGAGCTGGATGTGTGTCCACGACACTGATACGATAACATTACGGGAGTACGTAGAAACGTATCGAGAGGAGAGTGAAAACGAGTATCCCGTGAGTATGCTGGACGTGCTTCGGCCCTTAAGTAAACACTCTTTCGTCTCTTATTTGGCTACATCGAGCAAACGAGGAGAGTGAACCATGTACCTTCCATGCATCGTGTTCGTGATGGAACCACGAAGCGGGTGACATCGGGTGATCCATCGTTTTTCGATTGTTAAACGCCTCAAGTGTCTACGACACGATAAGTATCTTTGCGCATCTACATCGAATTATTATCAATTTTTGCATCGCCGAAGAATCTTTAAATGTTTTAAGTATATAATCACGTTTTATATACAATACTCGCGCATGTGTATGTGTGCGCGCGCACTATATGCTTAGTAATAATAAAAATTAACATTCGAAAAGAGAAAAAAATCAGAATATGAGATAAAAATGAGACATTAAAGACTGTGTCGATTTCTATCAATAGAGATATTGTTATAGAATGTGATGGTATATTGTGTTTGATATGTGATGGTATTTTGTGTTTATATTTTATTATATCAGACTTATAAGATAAGATAAAATGTATAACGCATAATAGCTCAGAAACTTAAGAATATCTTATATTGATTTCTATTCTATTATGAATAATACTTTAAGTGCATTTCATTCTGAAAAATTTTGATTTTTTTTGCTGCGAAACATAATCGCATTACATAATTACAAAACAGTTTGAACTTGGAAGAAATATTTCTGAGCGTTAAATGTCACCCCACTGATAACCAAATATTCGTTCAACTGATATGAGAACCAGTCGATAAGGGGAATGATTACTCGCAAACGGGGTGTGATACCTATTAGGTGACTATTAGGTACCTGATAAGGCGACACATATTATTGATATAATACTTCATTGCACGATATCTCAACGGATGTCCACTAATACGCATATCTCTGATTATACATTTTTCAGATAATCAGATGTGCGCTATAATTATTCTCAATGACAACCATTGCCACGATAAGAGAAATGTATTTTGATTATAAATGCATATCTGAATATCTTTGAAAATTTTATATTTAAATATTTATTTTTTACAAAAAGATAAATATTTATTTTATAAACACATGTATATAATTAACCAATCTGAAATTAGTCAATATTGAAAATCAAAGGATGAACGCAATAGAAGGAAAACCGCGATAGTCCGATACTAGATTATAAAACGTGAAAACTTGCAATATAAGAAAGTGGGTCGCCTCAATCTTCGAAGAAGTTACTCAAATAATTCAAAAAGTTAAGCTTCTAGAAGACATTTCAATCGAGAAAGAAGTTTGATTGAATAAAAGAAATATATCAGTTTCCAATGAGGTTCACGGATAATTTGCTTCCTCGTAATCTAGAACCTCAGCTTCTCATTCTATTTTCCTAATATTACAGAAAACAAATTTAGCGACAGTAGAAAATAATTCTTATCAATTGTCGTGTTGTGGATTATGTTAATGAAAGAAAAAAATTACGGCTTGGAGGAAATAAAACGCTCGACTCAGATGATTGTCATCATCAAACTGAACAACTTCACGAATCAGTCATAGTGGGTGGCCATCGGGCTTGAACCACAGTTAAATTAATGACACGATAATATCGATTACGATACCGTCTTGATATCCGCCGCGCGGACACCAAGAATTCCTAAGAAGACGCCGCAGAATCGTCCATCCGCTCGCACCCTCGCCACATTTTCACGCCTATTTGCCTCTCCTTCAGACCTCCACGGTCACGTGGAGAACCTTCGTGCGTCTCTCTCTGTACCTCCTCGCGCCGATCCTTCACGCAAGCTCTGATTGGTCGAGGGGGAAGCTCCAGGGTGGCATCGCTATCCCCGTTGCACTCGACGGAAGTGCCTCGCTGTATCTCACCCCCGCCGCAGGATCTGTGGGTGTGTAGCTCGGACACGCCCGACCCGCGGTGGGCGTAGTCAAAAGCCAGCTGCAACGATTCTATCTAGTGGGAGAAGCTTTTTCGTCGGACACGCGGTCACTCGCGACGTCACTTTGCGACGCGACGCCGAGCCGCTTGCTCGTGTCGTCGGCTTCGTGTGAGGATCGTGACTCATATAATCGCGGAATCGATCGGTTACGAGGAACGATCGTCGATCCACCAAGTGCGGATGACCGGACTGTGGATCAATTAACAATCGTTCCGATGACACGCCCACGTAATGATGTTCGAAACTGTGCGAAACGTCGCTGAGATTTACGCAGGTACACCGTCATCTCTGAATCATCTATAATCGATCGATTTAAGGAATTATAGTCGTCGATTGAATGAAGACTTCATTGTAACTAGAATTAGTTTGCGTCAAGTGTTGAGTTTGAAGATCACCCAGGTATCCACTGCTCAGACGGGACTGATCTTTTAGACATTTTTATATACAATTCGTTTGAGTCAGTGTCAGAAGCAGGAATCGTTGTATTGCTCAAGTGACACCAAGCTTTGGTTAGAAACCAATAGTGTTAAACATTGCAAGGACATAATCTCATCAGAAAGTATGTGTTAAAGATCTGTAGTGATCGCAGGATATGGCAGCTATGCATTACAACGCGCAGATGGTCTCAGAAGACTTGCATCAGCATCCGCGACATCTCTACAATCTTCAACAGAGACTTCAGGATCCCGGATCTTCGCCCAGATCGGAGGATGCCAGATCGCCGCTGGACAGCCGAGTGAGATCGCTCGAGGAAGTGCGTTTCGTGGGTGCCAGATCACCGGACGTGGAAGACCGAGTGATCAGATACCACGAGGATGCCGGGAGTAAACGTTTCGCCAAAGACCACGCGGGTCCTGTGTTTTTCCAGGATTCGGAAAACTCCTCCAGGAAATGTTTCAGCGATGAAGTAGCGGCAAATCGTTGTCGCGAGCCAGAAAGTTCTCCCGGAAGGACCTCCTCGCCGCAAAATTACATTCTCAGCTCGTCCAATCAGCACAATAGCTCCATTGGCAAAACGTCCTTCTGCATCGATGCGCTTCTGGGTCGCGCTACGAAGCAGAACGAAATAGAACAGTCGTCGACCGATCGACAGAAGTCGTTCTCCAGAAATCACGGTGTACAGTCTGATGGTCTGAGTCTTGGCGGCATTCAGGAACGGGAATCCCCCACCGCCGTAAGGTGCTCTGCAGATCAAAGAACCGCCTTGAGGAATTCCCTAAATCCCTTCGTTCAGCATCACGAATCCGATTCGCCTAGTCTGGAAGTGCGAGAGAGACACTCCTCCAATCGCGAGACCGTTCTCGGTCTTCATTCCAGCGATTCCGGCGTGTCTGTCCAGAGGGGCCAGTTCAGGCCCGAAACGGGGACCAGCAACTATCGGAACGACCGGCTCGAGAACGTCGAGGACGACACGTCGGTCGACGTGGACCCGACGCGAACCGGAAGCGCTAGTCCCGGGAGTAACGCGAGTCGCAGTCCCGCTTCCAGCCCACCAATATCACCCGGCTCGGAGGATCCGTCCAGTAATGGAATACTGAGCCATCAGAGCCTCGCGTCCGGGCCTTACGGCGTGGGCGCGGCGGTGGTCAGGCAGAATCAGGGCCTCCTACTGCATCCCGCGGGACCACTCATCCACCCCGGTGGATTGTACTATCATCCGGCCGGCGGCAGCGCCTTCCACTCGATACACAAAGAGGGTCAGCCGGTCGGCCATCCCCAATCCGGAGGGCCTCATCCTCAGCAGCATCACATCCATCCACTTCAGCTTGAGTGGTTCGCCCGAACCGGCATGTTATACCCGAGACTTCCCGCAGATTTGGCCGGTGAGTAGAATGACGAAATTAATCTGATTAATTACAATGGCTATTTCGGATATCTTGATGTTTGCGCATTAATGAGTCATTGTAGATCGTGATAATTAGCATATGGAATATACGAGAAAATAAAAAAGGTTTTACATTGTAGAAACTTTGGGATATCGTTTCATCGTATCTAAAAAAAAGAGAATATCTAAACTCATGCCTAATAATAAGATACTATTGAAAATAATATTGATAAAATTTTTGACAATATTAATTATAATAAAAATTAATTTACGTATTTTAATTGGCTTTTTTCTGGAGATTTTTCAATAATTTAATAATTTCTAGTATCAATGAATAAGAAATTTAGAAGACGCGTATGTAATAATGTATATCTACTTAAATAAATCTGTCATATATAATATTCTAAATTGCATCAGTATCTAACAAATATATAAATCATATTCATCAAATTGAGATTATCGATCGCTGCTAAGATGCTTGTAATTAATTGAATAATATCTTAATGATCGCCGCGCCGAAGAACGATACAAGCAATTAATCGCGTGATATCTGATGGAAATCACAATAATTATCATCGCTATAAAAAGCAACGCAAATTGAATTCCACTATTTTATGATAAGATATCGTTCATACAAATCTTTAAGTGAAATAGTGTTAAAAAAACAATGTAAATTAATAATGATAAATCATGTTTTTTTAAATAATATTAATCATTGTGACGTGTTAGAAAATTGTAAACTCTTTTATTTTATAAAAATGTCATAATGAAATAAGGATTAGATATAAAGAATTTCTGTATGTTTTTTACTTGAAATCAAAATAAAAAGGATTTCTCGTTCTCTATATGATAATGGCTTTATAGAAGCGTTATATAATATTTATTACGAAGTAAATGCAAAAAATGTGCGCATTTGATTTTTAAAAGTGGAATTTCCGAATCTCATTTCCGGACCCCGTGATTTTTATCATATAATCCAGACTAAAATCACAAGCATTGCAAGGTGCTATTGCGAAAAGCAATTTGACCTTCATGTTAAAACCATTAATCCTGTTTCAATGCTTGATAAATTAATGATTCGATAATAATTTGCGAGGAAATCGAATATAGCCGATAACGGTCGTTAAAGTCGATAACAATCCTCATAAATCGCTCTTTCCTAAGCCGACATTGATGCTAGCGGTGCCGATCCCAGAAAAAAACACGTTGATTGCGACTTTATCGCCGACTACGGATCTGCAATAAATAGCGCGCGAGATAGCGCAAGAATAGGCGCGAGCGAATTCGATTTAAAGAAGTGTTTACAGTTAAATTTGAAATCATAAATTTTCTAATATGAATTTTCATAATCATCTCAATTTTCTTGTCATATTAAATAACGTCTGTAATTAAATTTCGCAATCATAAACAGATGAAGAAATTTTATTTTTTCATAAATTTCAATTAGGATTTACTTTAACGAGAATTTAATTTGTCGCTTGATAATCAACAAAATGTCGAGTATGCAATGTTAATATGCAGTCACATTTCATGACAAAAAAAAGGGAAGAAATTAAGCTTCCTCGTCGGGGAATCCGCGAGAGATGCGTATCACACAGAATCGAAATTCCTTGCATGGGTGAGTGGATCGTCAAGCGATATCGTTGATTGACGGTAACTCATGCGTGGGAGGTTGTGTTATGTTAGCTCTCAACGGCTATTACCAGCTATTAACTCGAAAGTGAGAGGCAACGTCGAAAGACAGATTGCCGCTGCGATGAGCAGATAGTACATGTTTACGTGTCTAATGTACCGCTCCACTAGACCATATTGGCCGACTACACAAATTTTACGATCTCGATAACGGTGACGTGACATTCACATATTCGCGGTTCTCTTCAAACATAGATTCTTAAAATTATTTTAAAGGTATTTAACATAAAATAACATGAAAATATTGCAAGTTAAAACGTCAATCGTTAAAAAATTTGTCATTTTTTTATTTTAGATAAAAGATTACGTTTAATAATTATATTTCTTTTTTCATTAGAAAGATAATTTTATTATAGAAGTTTCCTTTGTACTATATATAATCTTTCAGAGACTATTTTTAATTTAAAATTTCTCAAAAATATTTGCATTGATTCTCTTGAATAACATTTCACCAAATAAATTTCGCCAATTTTTAATTAAACTTTCGCAATTCTTCCTTGAAAAAAATGAGAAAGTGCATTCGTTCAGTCGCCCTTTGCGTACAAAACCTTTATCCACGAGAATTGCATCGCTGCCAACTAATTCGCAAACCTTGCCACGAATCACAGAAACTGTCTCAGAAATCCGAAGAAGGAAAGGACGAAAGTAGAAGAGAAGGGCGGTACTAAGGAGCGACGGAGAAATTTGGAGGGTAAAAGGCAAAAGGCTTGAGGGAGGGAGGGGAGAGGGGGTGCAACAAGGAGTCTGGTTACCACGGTAAATTTCGCGCTCGGAAAAAAGAGCCGTGGCCGCGTTGTCAGGCCAATCAGTCGAGGGCTTTTATCGAACAAATTGGTCAGTGAACGTATGGCGATGGCGGCGGCAGATACCCCGGGACGGAGAAGAGAGGAAGGGAAGCAGAAATGAGAGGTGGAGTGGCGGCGGGGACGCCGCGGACACAAGTGGCGAACGGTGACGGGCGCGCGGGGTATTTCCTGTCAGATGATCCTGATTGGTAGTTGCCGAGCAATCCAGCGTCGACCAAAAAAGGCGAAAAAAATCGAGCGGTAGCGTAAAACAAGCGCAAAAAAGGGAAAACGGAAAAAAAGAATGGGGGAGAGAAAGAGAGGGCCGAAAATGCGTGCGCGCGCGCGCGTGGCACGAAATAAAACGCGCGTCGAATACATCGAATGTGCCCCTGCCGCTGGCCCACCCCCTGGCATGCTCGCTCGGAGGCCATCGTCGGTACACGGCTCGACTTGTTAAAAATTGCCGGCGGCCGCGCGGATCACCCCCGCGCGACATTCTGTAAATAACACGGGGCGGGGG
>VBVQ01005815.1:0-10843 GCA_011636635.1 Tetramorium simillimum | reverse complement strand
ATATATATATTTATTTATTATACATAGATAGTATATTGAAAGTCAAAGTGAATAATTTAATATTATTTAATAACTTAATTTAATAATCTTTAAAAATTTTTTATATATTTTTTTAAATTGCTACTTATTAAGTGTCCTTAAAATAGCCTCTAATTGAAAAGAACTTCGCAGTTATATTTTTGAAAGAGGAAATCCACCTTTTTACAATTATACTTTTGGAGAAAGCGAAACTTTCTTCGTGTTTGACAAAAATTGCTATACATTAACCATTGATCCATATTTTTCTTGTAGAATTGTAGCACGTAAAAAATATGCGACTTACATATACTTTGCAGGTGTCTGATTCATCGCGAATGTAATTTGTAGTTTATTTTCTGCAATATTTCTACTGTTACACCTTTTTTAAGTACATTTAGACTTAAAAAAAAGCTATAAATATAAAACTCGGTTAATCACGCGAATATCCAGGAACTCTCTTTTTTACATTCTACAATTATTCAAACAATGCGAGAAACTGAAATACAAATTTCAACAAAAAATGAAACATTATAATATACATATATAATTAAATATAACAATTCTCGGATAATATTTATTTTGAAAGACAATATATTTTATATAAAATGTTTTGTTAAGAAAATATTAAACATAATAAATAATTGATAGATACATGATTGCGAAATCGAGTCACGCTGAGCCGTTGCAGTTCATGACATGATATTGTCTTAAAAATTTCAAATTTATTAAAAGCAGCTGATATTGATAAAACCAATGAAGTAAAAGTTCATTAAAGTATATAATTGAATAAAGATCAGTTCCAAAAAGACCGCTTGAAAACGACTTTGGTTTTCGCGGCTAGTTGTCATAAAAGTCACGCTCGTATTAAATGACAGCATCTTTTCGTGCCGGCCATGATAGTACCACGATAATATCTTCCGTTTATGGTTTCAAGCCGGACGTTGTAAGAACATTGAAACCTTGGAAACGTGGAATCTAAGAAAATTCGAAGGGTCGTATAATACAAGAAATTAAGTCTAGATTAGCTGAGATTGCGGCTAATAACTTTCTTCGAAAGCTACTGGCTCGTTGAAGAAAACTCGGAGGTAGCCGCTGCTGCGGCTGCTGCTGGAGGGAACCTGGGAGGGTACGCGCGGCGAGGCCAAGCGAGGCGAGGCGAGGCGAGGCGAGGCGAAGCGAAGCGAAGGAAGCGAACGAAGCGGCGCTGGATACAAGAGCGTTGTTAGGTCATTGACTGCCGGTGGCCGCCGATCTGCGAGTATCCAAGGACAGCCGCTCCGACGCTCACGACGTCTCTTTCTCCTCTCCTCTCTGTCTCTCCCCGCGTCTCTCTCTCTCTCTTTTCTTCCCGTCCTCCCGCCCTCTCTTCTCTCCTGCTCCTTCTCCTTCCCCATCTCCGTCTCCATCTCCATCTCCATCTCCTCTTCGATCCTCACTCCCTTTGCCACTTTTAAAGTCCGCCGTCTCGGCTATCTGTCTTAACAGCGAATCGAAAGGTATCCTTTATTCACCGTACCGGCGAATCGCCAATTAATTCGTTTATTATCTATCTTTGTCAGAGTACACCGTTTGGCGAAGCGACGCCCGACGGTCGCTAGCCGCTCATTATATTTGCAAATCGGGAAGTAACTATAATGCGACTGTTTTTGTTGTGATTTTGTCGCGATAACGCTGACATGCTGTATCGCTCGCATGGCGTCGCGCATTTGTCACTGTTGGACTTTTCATCCTTGGGTTATTAAGGCGAGCAAACAGACGACGGATTTACATTTTCCATTTCAAGATAATCCGATTATCGCGAAAAATATCTTTGTAAATTAAATCGACGTTTCCTCTGGCTACTCCAAAATTTACATCTCTTGCATTACGCTGCAAAACTCATTGTATTATACATAAAAAGAGAGATTAGGTAGGTAGGTGTGTACCTACACGTACATTTTACTCGGTGGTATATCCAGGTCATGGGAAAAGGACCGGAGTGGAAGGTTTGTAGGATTTCGCCTCCTTTCGTGCGGCACGCATTTCCGTTTCGCGCATTCGCGACGCGGTCTAATCCGATCCGGCAGAATGAAAAATGTAGGGATCACCTAAACAGCGCTCCACATTAAACCCGAACGAAATCAAATTCAAGGCAATCTCAACGTATTCTTTACGACAAAAATAGACCTCGTTAACTGTCTGGTTTATTATCGAAGTTATTAAGTTGCTCACAATGATATCCGCGAATCCGATAAAACATCTTTTCTCTTCTAATACGGACTTGCATTATTTTTAGGCTCCATTAGTATTCCATTCTGTCGTTGCATCACGACTTATCGATAACGTTCATTTACGAGCAACGTGTTTAAGTATCGTTGGCTTCTCCGCGGCATGACAGATTTCTGTTTATAAAACAACTTCTCTAGAATAGGCTAAATCGAATTCACACCAATCGATTCTATTCCGCGAAAGGGAAAATTTGTTCGCCGTGTGAGGTTCTTTTCAGGTCGGAAACCGGATGAAAAGGGCCGCGGTGGATAGGGGTATCTTCGGCACTGAAGAACCATTGGATCGGTTTGTGAATATTGAATGGGTTCATTTTCTGAACCGTGAATCTAAGTTTTTCTATAGGTCGATCCTTAGGCAGAAGAACTAGATCAATATCGTGAGAACGAAATGCCCGTAACGACTACGAAGGATATATGGAAATCCGACTATAGGTCATGGATAATCTTTTTATTTTGACACCACGCGTATTCTTTAAATATTAAAATACATTCTAATGTGTCAACTATAGTAATTCTTTACGATTAAATTATTCGATCCTCCTGTAAATCGTGGAACTTTGATTTCCTATTAGTCTTATTTAGAAACATATCATCAAACAAAAACAAAGGATTTAAAGGATGTGAAAGAAAAATCGTAATCTTAATTAGAAGTTCAATTTTAATATTAATAGAATTTACTTGAAGTCGCTAATCTGTTCTGCTGT
The DNA here is from genome assembly GCA_011636635.1 of Tetramorium simillimum. Lineage (NCBI taxonomy): Eukaryota > Metazoa > Arthropoda > Insecta > Hymenoptera > Formicidae > Tetramorium > Tetramorium simillimum. The sequence goes on along the minus strand of VBVQ01005815.1, from coordinate 7,854 downwards.
TAAATTATCATGTGTTTAACTATTCTAGTGTGTCTAGTCTGAAGTGACTCATTTATTTTCATGTTCTAAAAAGAATCTTGCGAAAAGTAGAAATCCTTTCTGCAATCTCCGACTTTCTTTTAGTCTCACCGTACCGTCGTTCGTCGTTTCGTGAAAACTCTTTGCCACTTTCGCTCATTGATCTAAAAACTGTTGTGAATTATACATTTCTCCTCTCGACACGCCAGTAAGAATCGAGGTTTTCCTCATTGCTCCAACGTAATCCCGGCGAGATGAATCGGTGATTCTCGAAAATTGCGTCACGGCCGGCGTCGGGGCAAGGTGCCTTCCAGGAATTTCTAACGGGATTTAATTTCGTCATTCGGAATTCCGCGGCCGTCCGCGGAAGCGCCGCGTGTATTTTTAGAAATGCGAGCACGATGTTGCCCCGTTCGCTGCGGAGAGCACATATTTTTTCTATCGTTTCGCGGATACTCGCGATTGTCGCTTTTAATTAGCAGTAGCCGCTTTATTCAACCGTAACATTCCACGTCTGTTAGAAGACTCATAATCGACATGCTGTCACATTTGTAGGATGGCTCGAAGCTAGACTTCGAATTGAATGTTCCCCGTAATGTCGCCGGTTCTTTCTTCGTTCTTAAACGTTCAACGTAACGTAACGTAATGTCTTCTCTTCCCGGCGCGGCGGCCCGTTACCAAGCGATGTTGCTTCGGACGAAACTTAAGAATGCCTTACACATTTCTATGCTGAACAAAACTTTTGGAAAATTTCTAGACACGTAAATATAAAAATATATTCTAAGAATACATTATATTTTGTATCTACATATTTCTCAACTTTCGTGCTTCGGCAACATAAGACAAAATAAGAAAAATATCTTTCACATATGACAACATATATATTTAATTTATATTAAAAGTCGTAAGATTTTCGCTTGTACAACAATTGATAATTGACAACAAATCTTTGATGAAACAAAATTTAATTTATATTAAATATATGTATAATAAGATTACGCGCACGTCGCGATTTTTGAAAGAGATAATGCTCGAAAGACACTCTTGCAACGTTTACGCTACAGAAAATCTGTACAGTAAAGATGCCATGAAAAAAGGGGTGAGTGCGAAACGTTGGAAAACTTCCTGTACCTTCTACGTCTATCGAAAGTTTTCCCACAAGCTGCGTCGACGGGATATGGAACAGAAATATCGAATGTACGGTAAGGTGCTACTCAGCGCACTACAGGATACGTTTGAGGGATGTATCGACCCACCTGTCCGTTTCTCCCACGCTCCTGAAGGATGATGGACCGATGGGTGGATGGATGGCCCCTAATACGATCGCATAAGAATCCATAGAGGGATAGCGAAAAATAGATTCACCGCCCTCGCCCGTCTTCCTCCACCTGCGAGCTTTCCTTTCTCTTTCATCGGTTTAGGACAAAGAAAAATAGCGTCGCGAAGAGAGGAAACCATTTCACCGTCCTTGCGCGACCGGAATTGATTGAATTTCAATCAGTCCCCATCCTGTTCCGGCATATCGTTGTCGAGCAAACACATTTGTCAGCGGGAAGTAAGCGTTCATTAATGTTCTTTCGAAGAAAATACTCGGAATTACGATTCGTATTATTATCAGATAGCATACAGGCAAATAAAAATATTTTTAAGTATAAATAAATAAAAAATATTTTAATCATCCCACATGCAAGAATAAATCCGTTAGTTTGCCCTGCCGGAAAATTTCGTTTGTGAAAAAACTGTCATTTTAATGAGACAGATCAAATTTAGTGCATAACAGCACTTTGATTTTTTTGAAAAGAAAGGTCGGAGATATTTTACTATTTTTTTGACCACGTTCAGCCAAACTCCCACGACGCTTAAAAATTCGGCGAACTTTGGTGGGCAACTCAAAAAGAGTTCGCTTCCGGAATCTCTTTGACTATCAAACACACAGTTTACAACCTTTTATGAAAATTGTGACAGTTTGAATTTATTGGAGTGTAAAAAAGTTCCGCTCGCGGTGACATGACGGGAACCAATTACAATAGTACAATAGTATCTGAGATTCTATGTTCTAATTGCAGGCATAAAGTTATAAATTAGTTTCCGCGGTGAACGTTAGACTATGACGATGCATAAATTTTTACGCTTCGTCCAAAATATCTGTCTCAAAAAAGATTTGAGTTTTTTTTAAGAACGCCTTTTTATTTCATTCATGTCGAATGGTCGACTTTTGAACTGTATCGTTTTATGAACGGTTTTGGAAGACCGTATTAACCTTTCTTTCTATAATAGGATGCTGTAAAATAAGCAATTTTATTTTGACCTTAAAAATAGTATTGTTTCGGACATGTCTTTCTAAAATACGAAACGATACTCACGGATATCATTTTATGATGATTTAGTTTTTTACGATGACAGCTGTTGGAAAGAATTCTTCAGCCCTTTGCTTTTAACGGGACACCATTAACATTTTTTAAAAATGTTTGTGTTATATTACCAATTTTGTTTTGTCAAAGATTTGTTGTCAATTATTAATTGTACAAGCGAAAATCTTACACCTTTTGAACGTTGTATTTGTTTCGTAGTTTGTTTATTTATGATGTTTTCTCGAGTACAGATTTTATACAGATTTTCAATCTGTAGACGTCAGGATAGCTTCCAGATGTTTTTTTTTCGGTATCTGCTATTTTTTATTGAAGAAGTAATCCACGAATAAACGGGAAAATTTTTATAATAAAATGGAATATAGCAAATGCTAATATATTGCATATTTTTATTACAAGTTCTAATGATTTTTTAATAATGTTTCTTTATATGAAATTTGATACTTTCGCGGTTTACCTGACTATTCAGTTCATTCGGTTCAGTATCAGGTGATTACAGTTCATCTGATACTGTATCAGATTGTTCCTTCTTGATGAAGTGAACTTCGCGAAACGTTGGAATCAAACCAAGAACACACGTGGCTTAAACCCGGAAGACAAACCGAAAAATATTTCTCTACTTTTAGAAAATACATAATATTAAATAATTACCAAAACCGTTTATTAAAAGATATATTAAGAAATGCTAAAGTCAGAATATCATCGATATTTAGAAAGAAACTATCTATGATTTAAAAACATCGCAATCATCGTTAGGAGAAAACACAAGTTTTTGTGCAATGCAACTCGACATATTTAAAATACATGTTTAAACTGCATTTTTTACACGTGAATTAAAAAGATTGACTTCGCTGATGAGATATTTAATCTTTAACTTTGATTTAAAAATGTTAGTAAAGTCTCGTTCGCAAAAATCTCGAAAAGATTGCTTAGAAATACAACTTCTTTTTTCATATCAATGATTAGTAGTGACAAAAGAAGTTTTACTTTCCGCAACACGGAGATTTGAAAAATGTTTTAAAGTGATAATATCGATGTCCAATCTTCATTTGATATCCATAAATTACTTTGAAATTTCGAGGTGATTTATTATTATTATTGCTCGTTAATGTTTTTAGTTTTTTATTTTCAAAAAACTTAACAAAATCATCGAAGATGATTGGAAGAAAAGTAACAACGAATTCCTCTTTCAAGATAACATTTTAACTGATAATTAGGGGGGGAGGTATTAAGATTCACTTAAAATCCACTTAAAATTAAATTTCTTTATTTTTTACTAATACAAAATAAAATCTATAAAAGAGCATAATTTAATAAAAGAGAAAAAATATTTTAGATACATTAGATACTCGGCTCATAACATGCTTAAAGATATGCGAAAATACCTGACTGAGTATTCTCTTGAAACAAAAGAATAATTCGACAACAAGAGAGCTATTCGTTGAAGAGAGATAATTTATTAATGATAAAGGTCAGAATAAGATTTACAAAGAGCGAATAGCCTAACCTGTGATATTCAATGACGTCCATACGACGAACGGATGATGACATTTCGAAAATTCACGGGTCGATCCAAATCGCCTTTTCTTAACTCCTAAACAAATACATCAAGGACCATTGAACATTCCTACTATTTGTATTAAACGTGCGAGATGTGTCAAATGGCTGCAAAAGGCTTTCCGTCATGTTTTCGCTATGTCAAGCTGCTTTATGATTTATCTCGATGAAAATGTTGAAACCCGTATTTTGAATAAATAATTGAAAATAAAAAGAATCTTCCTAAGAATTTAGATTTAGTATTAAATAAATTTTAATCAAGATTGTAATATAAAAATTTCGTTAAAAATGTAGAGTAAAAATAGAGTAAAAATTTTGAAAAGTACAACAAATAATGACACTTCTCAACAACTCATTTTCATTAAGAAAAGATTGTTTTTAATTAATCGTACGAGCGAGAGAATATTCGACGAAATCTCAGGATGTTCCATAGATATATTTTTATTAAAATATCAGATACATATAGATGTAAAAAATTATCTTAGCCCGAGGTCCACCTAAAGGGAAAAAAGAAAGAGATTCGATTAACTTGATCGATCTAAATTTTTCGAATGTTTGACGTTTCGATTTATCCCGAATTCAGATCGATAAATAAATGCGATAAAATCCGGACCGAACAGCGGGTATCCCAAAATCTCGCGTCCGAAAAGAAGAATCTAAGACAGCCTGTGCATCGGGGATCGGCTGCAACGGAGCGTACCGCCCGCTCTGAAACGAAATCGCGCGCCGCGCCGCGCCGCGACGATCGAGGTCCCGAGCACGGGGACTGGTTATCAAGAAGTACCGCCATGTTCGGCCGCGCAGAATGTATCCTTGATCGTTCTTTCGCTCCGTCCGTCGTCCTGCTGGCCGCGGTTCACTGACATTCGCCGCGGCGCGTCAAGTCCGGCACACACTGTCAAGGTCCGCCGGTTCTCTCCTCAATGGCGTCGGGGCTGTCACGCGATTTACCTACGGTAATCGACACGCCTCGCCGCGAAGGACACCGCTTCTGTCCTTATGGGCATCACTCCGACGCGCCGCGACTCTCTCACCACTTATCCCGCACACGTTTGTAATTTCGGACGGACGCGCGCGCGTTGATCCTCGCCGAGTCCCGCCGGCATGCAAACGTCGTACAGGCGCGCGATTTGTCATTATCCGTTTCAGGATATCACTTTCGGAGCGTTTTACTGCCCGCGTGCGACGGCTGTAATTTTAGGCAAGCGGGACGAGCCGGTTTTCGATCGAAAACCTCGCGCCGGTTTCCTGTCGGGATTGTGCGTGTGTCATTCGGCACGAACGGAGAGAGACGGGCACCGGAAGATGAGTCGCGAATCGGAAATCGGGCGATACCGTCGGTTAATCTCACGGCAAGGAGAAATTCGAGAGACTCTTACGACTGTCGGTCCCTTGGAGATAAAAAAAGAAGAGAGGTTGAATAAATCACGGACTACTCCTATTCCCCGGCGCGGCGGCCATATGGTGCCTTCCTTCCGTCACAAAAAATCAAAGGAAAATTCAGGCACGTGAAAGGCCGATTATCCTGAGATTAATTTCGAAGCGGGCCACGGGGCCCTACTGTCTGTCGCGTGACCGCATGAACAATTCCATTAAGATTTATCGTCGGCTACCGACTTCTCAATCTAACGCTACGCTATTCTCACACTCATACCCGAGTAGAAAATAAACCGGCCGGTAACCGATTAGTAATTAAATTCCTGTTACTATTTCTAGTTTATTTTTCATTCGAGTGTACAACGTAATCGTGGCGGACTGTAGCATTTCTAGCCTACAACTTAATCGCCATTATATAACACGCATGATACAATATATTTTATTGCTAATAATATAATTAATAACGAATATATACGCGCGTAACAGCTTGCGAAGATGTAAGATATCCATTCCGACCCTTCTTTCGCGACGCGGCGATCCTCGCGGAACGAAGACTTCCGTCGACCGCCGAAACGATGATGACTCGGGAGGAATTTATCGTCGGCCTGGGTCCCGTTTCGGCGCGTCCCCGCGGCCGCTTGCGCTTTCGTCGGTGGCGTGCGCCGCGGAACGCGTGCGTCCCGACAATGCCGCGCTTCAAAACGTCCCGCACCCGTACGGCCACGCATCGTTATTGTCCCGGGCTTATACGATCGGGTACCGCAAGTACCAGAGACACGACTTACTTGGTTCACTTTTGCTGGTTAACGGTAAGCCCGTCAGGAGTCAGTGAGTCAACGAGTCAACGGGGGCGCGCGAGCCGGGCGAGCCGAGTAAGTACGCGCGGCGAGATCCCCACGCACCTCGTCGATCCGATCGTCCGGGAATTGATCTCGCCCGGCGGTGCGTACGTGCATACGCGATGCCCCGGAACGCCCTTCCAATCTTCACGACTTCCATACTCGGAGATTACGTTGCCTACGCAGAATCTTTTAACGCGTTCGCCTCCACGTCATACGCGATTCGAAATACGAATGACATCAAATTTTCGTAAGAAGTCATCTCATTCAGTGATATTTCATAGTTCGGATAAATTGTACAGATGTTTGACTTCCTAACTTTTTCATACATATCATTCATATATGGACGATCTTGGCAGCTGATGAGATACTGTTTTATTTTGTTGTACAAATATTTCAATAATTAAAAATATTTTAGAGCGTTCTATTAAAATAAAATCCATAAGGATGACACACATAATTTGACGTTTAAAGAATTTTGCTTTATCAATCATTAATTTTGTAGTTAAAACAATTTTATTTTGTGAGAAAAGCTCGATTTCAACGTGGTTGAGGAAGCTGTAAAAGAACGACAGATAATATTAAGACACTGTGTATACGTAGTTTTCCTCTCGCGAGCGTGACGTAATTCTTGTGTGTCCATTTTTTTTCGAATTCCTTAATTCACTGTTCGTACCTTTTTTGTTCTTCCTTCGTATTAGTATAAATCTAAGAAAAATCGTTCATTTATTATCGTCGTATTATTGTCGTAATATTTGTTAAAATATTAAGCGAGATTCGATTTCGCCGAATCGTAAAATCCCTAAATCGGCTCACGAAATGTCACGCATAAAGCGTCGTTACGAAATGCATTCAGATTCAATCGTTTGATATGTCGTATACGAGGATGCGATCGCGACGAGACGCAGCGCTTCTTACGGCGTTTCTCGGTGCCAAACCGTTCTCCATTTCGCCGCGCAGAATTTCCCACCGGGTTTGTTCACTTTTCACCTCGGTCAACGGATGCATATGTCCCGCATTGATGCGATCGTATCCGCTATCGCCGCAGAAGCCGAGTTACTTTCGATCTCGCGTGCCGATTCCATAATGATCGCATTGTCTTATTCGCGATCGGTCAACGCACTAAGCGATTGTCGTGGAAAGTCAAGGGAGAAAGAGAGAGCGTTCTTACGATCGCGGATAAATAAACGAAACGGACGGTGTAGCTTTTTGAAGAATAAATAACGCCGTATGCGTTACTTCGAATTCAATGTCTTGCGGAACATCTCGACGCGAAACGACCTGAGAACGCAGGAACGCTGAAAGAAAACCCGGGGAGAGAGATACGAGAGAGATTCCCGAGGTGCGCGACCCAATTCCCGAGGAGCAAGGCATCCCGCCTCCGCCGAGCATCCCATCGCTCTCTTATGCCACGCGATGACGCAATCGCGTGTTCTGCTTCTCTCGGCGGAGAAGCCCGACGTCTTCTTCGTCGTCCTTCTCTTCACCCTTGGCCGTTTGCCGCGCCTCGGAGACCCCGCGTCCGCGGAGAGAGAGAGAGAGAGAGAGAAGCGGGGCCGCGCCGCGCCGTCACGAGCGCAACCGGGCCCGTTGCTTGCGTAGCACCGCGAGGAACGCTATGACTATTCGTTCGGTAATAATTCGACGACCGGAGGCCGCCGCGGCGTGTATAGGTGTGCCCCTTGGTCTCCCTC
>VBVQ01005814.1:0-10850 GCA_011636635.1 Tetramorium simillimum | reverse complement strand
ATGTGTATAAGAGACAGGGGGAAGGGAGGAGGTGCCTTCGGAAGGGCGGTTCGAAAGGGCCCGGCGGCTGTAGCTTAAGAAATAACGAGGCGAGCAATAGCGCGGATAGTCTTTTCAAGTCACACTCTCTAACTCGCGACTTTGTTTACGCACTGCCCTAACTCGCAGAGGTTCTAACTCCTTGTTATCTTTCACTTTACCGGTGCAAACAATTTCAACGGGGGCTCGCAACGGGGCACGCCTCCTCCGTACTTCGCCGTTCGTTTTCAGAAACCGGGGAAGGGCGATTCGCACCCCGGGCGGATATTACTCGCAACTATAAGTATAGCGCGACGGTTGAGTGCACCCCGAGAACTTTCGCCGAGTCGTGATTCCGAATCGGAGGCGTCCCCATGCAGCCGCCGGAATATATTTTTGCGAAATATTGTTTTATTCATAAAGCGCGCGGGCGCTTTTAAGAATATAAGGCCTGGCCTGCCGCGCGCCGGATTTCAGTCGCTATCTCGCTAGAAAAATTCAAACTATTTTAACACAGCTGCTGCTTAATAAGCTGCAGCCAGTGCGCGCTATGCGAGCGAGAACCGGGGCGCCGCTGCTTTGTCGCATCCGAGTACGTCTCGCGAAATACCTTGTATAACGGCAAACAATGCAATTTCAGTCTACAATTTATTCTGCGGAATCTCGCCGTATTAGTTCAGCTAGACAACGACTATTACGAGAATCATTAATACACGTCGCGGCGGAGGAGCGGCGGAAAAAAATTTTAGTGCCATAATTATACTTACGATAGACTTTAATGCTGCCGTCAGTGTCGCCCAGCGAGTTCCTGGACACACATTTATACGAGCCGTAATCCGCCGGACTGACGGAGTTTATCGTCAGCTTCATATGTATTTTGTACGCGTTATCTTTCAGCACCGGATCGTATTTTCCTCCTGCAACAAATCGCAATGCCCGTCAGTAATGCGCCGCGCCGTTTTTATTCGTCGTTTTCTTTTTATCATTCTCGTTAAACTAAATGATAAATTTATCCACGGCGGTCACGTCAGATAACATCGATCAAATTAGAGCGATGTATCCGGTCCCTCTCTCGAAAAAAAGGAAATGATATGCGCACGTGGATATCCGCGCTCTTTGTCCCAATTTCAGAAAAAAATCACGCTTAAATCAACCAGACACGAGCGCGTATAACTGAAATAAAAAAATTAAAAAAAAAAGCACAAAAAAATATTCGCTTTTCTGTCATGTGCTGTCAGTCACGTTTGCCCGGGGGTTACCTGTCATTCCCTTGACGTGATTTACTCTTTCGGGTGGAGCTTGAAAATAGAAGTACCGACCGGATCGCGAGTATTTTTATCGGAATATGCGGCGGTAATCGAGGGCTTTTAAATAACCGTCTGTCTTTCGCGCATCCATGGTATGTGGGTCAACCGGGGTGGTGACAATACGAAAAATCTCATAGAGAAACGACTCACTCGCAGTGCGCCGTCTGAACAATGGCAGGTACGGTCGGATGAGAAAACCGGAATTTAACAAAGGGGCCTGCTTCCTAATTATTTCCCGCTGGAGAAGTCGGTCGAGCGATTTAATAAGTGGCGGGCGCCGATCTATTTGGACGTCACCCGTGTCTCGTGAAACTTTTTCTCTCGTCCCCGTGATTGATTTTACAGACGTGGGTTTTTCGATTCACCGCCCGGAAGACCGCCATGAAAGTTTAAGCAGCAATGCAACAAAACACATACGTTTTTTCTTGGTACATAATTAAATTTCTTTATCGTCGCGAAAGATTGATGTACGATTTTCCTCGAATTTCGATAATCATTGTCCACTTGTCACTCGTTCGAAAATAAACGTGAGTATAAATTTTAAATTGCTTTTATTGGTATTGTCTGCAGAAAAATCCATGCATTGAAAAAAATTCTGGTTGAAAACGGACGGATCAAAAAAATCTTGTAGGATTAATCAAATATCCCGGTTATTATAAATTACGAAGTATTGAGTTCTATTATAATAACCAGAATATCTGATTAATCCTACAAGATTTTCTGATTCGTCCGTTTTTTACCGGAATTTTTTTATCAGTGTGGATAAAATAAAGTGATCCAAGGAAAAATAAATACAAAACCGTTTAATGTCTTTTAAATTATTTTTTATCGAAATAATGACCCATATAATCCGATAATTTTGTAAATATCTATTCTCCCGTTATCTAATATTATATGCAATTTGTCAATTTACGATTCTCATCGAGTCCTGTAAACGGTATCGTAATATAGTGTAAAACGGCGAATATCAACATTCACGATCACGGAAAACGCATTATCCGTTCCGAGTCCATTCTGAGGCGAATCCAAAGTACATTCAGTCCACGATTGTATCCCTTTTATTGTTCCGTTTTGCATTCCGAGCCGACGCTTTTCGCGCGACACTACCGGGGATGCCGTTTGGAATCTTCTTCTGGACCGAGAACCGGAAGCACCGTTGAATGGCGCCGCTCGAAACCGAAATCACGTTAACTTAAGACCGCCGCGCGTCGAATACCGAAATAGTCGTGACGTAAGGCGCTACCATCTTCGGACCTGATTGAACTATTGTGACGTTACCCTCGACTGCCACGGGAATTCGTAGATGACTGTCGATCTAAACGGCCGTTTCCGACCCGAAATCGACCGCCATTTATTACCGATCGGCAGAGGCGATTTGCCAGCCGTTTTGATAAAACGCAGGATCTTAGATGTTTGGATTGATTATGCGAGCTATGTCACGCGGGCAAATGTGAGGCACAGAAATCGCCTGACCCTCGACGGCGACGACCTTAAATTGTAGCTTCGGATTCAAAGATGATTTCCGGCATCTTGAATGGAATGTAGACGTGTACGGAACCGTCGAGCGACTTGTTCGAGGCATTGAAGAGCGAAAACTATAAGGAAAAATGCGAAAATGTCAATCTTGAAAAGCAGAAACTCACACATATCCATTAAGGATTAAAATATCGATTCGATTAAAGAATCACCGTCAATCGCTGCTCAATAAAATGCAGAATTTCTAGATGCCAAGAAATTCCTGCACCAAAGATTTATGCAAACTGTCCAAACTACAATTTTATCGTCTCGCAAGTTAGTGTTTAACATTTGGTGGATATAACGAGCAAAGCGAAATAACGCCCTTTAATACTACTCGAGCACGGCCGACTTTTCTACTCTTTAAGAACTCCGGCAAATTGCTGCAAAGTCCTCCTGTACGAGTGCTTAAAAAAGAAAGAACACAAAACTTTCTTTCGCGCCGTTTCGTAAGTAAGAGAAAATTATTGAGATGACAAATACTTTTGTAAAAATTGCTCGCCACGACGTTAGAATTTGGCGATGGCTGTCAGTCCGGCTCCGTTTCTTGCCGAGGGAAAAATTCCATTTCTATTGTACGTGCTATTGGAGTAGATGATTTAGAGGCGCTTCGGTTTGTATAGGGCAAAACTTGAATTATACAGGGTGAGTTGCCAGAAAATGTAGGTTATTGTGAAACCGCCTTATAAATAGCGCTATGAATACTGGATTACGTAATGAAAATAGTTGCATTGTAAGCCTTTATGAAGAAGTAATCGTGCCTTTCTTTACGAAGAAGCAATCGTTCCTAATTTATTGTCAACAAAAATGCAATATAAATCGAGAACCGATGTATTCGTTATATAGTCATTAAATTCCATTTCATACCACATGCGAAATTTGCGCAACATGATTTCTCACGCACGTGAGGCGCAATTCGATGGCAAGAAAGATATATAAAGCCAAATGATTCACTTTCTCGTTTGATTGACCAATCGTTTCTCACCTTCGGAGACACCACGCGTATTTCTAGGTTTGACGTCGCCACCGAGAACTATTTCCGATCTAAGCGGCGAGGTTCGACGCTATCTGCCGTGGCATCGATCACAGTACGTCTTGTTAAAACGCGTGAAATCGCCTCCAATCATTTTTCTAGTCACGCCATTCGCACATGCATTCCGCGCGCCCCGCGATATTTCTCACTCCAGGCGCATAATCGCCAGGTCGAATATATTACCTCGGTTGTTTGCCGCGTTTTCTCATCGATGTAATCTCGTAGAAAATAACTTAACGGTTCGACGACAGAAACAAACGTCAGCCCGTATTAGCTTTGATCACGTTCGCGGCCAATAGCCGTGTGCAAAAGAGGTGAAATGCGGGACGGTGCAATCTCTTCTGACATGAGGCGGCCAAAAGCGAGCGGGATGAAATTTTCACAATCACAGTCTGTTCCGCCGGTTCTGTTTATTTGAATGCTTTCAATTAGACGCAAATGGAAATTGGTCGAAGAAATGAAAGAAAACACAGGATCCACGGGCGTGCAATTCGCATGGAACGTTTTTGCCGCCCCGGGGGCTAGCCCCGCCGGCCGTTCATGACGGAGTGCACTATACTGTAACGAATATGTAACCATAAAAAAAAAAAGAATACGCGAAGCAGTCGTGCCGTTTGGTTCATTCGAAAATGTATCGACAGCAATCTTTCGGGACGAATTAATCGCTCTCTGCCGATTAACCAATCCTAAAGTTTCCTCCTACCTGCTGCTTTTCCGCTTCGCGTGTAGTTGAGTGCAGACGTCAAATTTCAATTGGCATTTGTTGATTAAAAGTAGATACCATTTGCACGGGGAAAAAAATCTTCCGTATCGCATAATTTATTGGATGGGCGAGTGAATTTTATACGCGACAGTGTTTACGTGATCAAAACTTTTCGCTCCCGTTTCGCTTTACTGCTATTAATCCCATTACTATTGATCAACGCGCGCGCGCGCGCGCGCGCTCAGCATTGCATAAAGAAAGATATCTTTAAATTCTCCTATGAATGAAATCCTTTAATGCCATTTTATCCGTGAATCTAATCTAGAAGTTAATTCCTTAAATGAGTTTCCACGGAGAAACACGGCGCTGCTTTTAATTTACACGCGGTTCGGCCCTTATATCTTCGAAATAAATGCAGGAAGGAGGGGGGGAGGCAATATGGCGATTACAAGGGGGGGGCAATCTAGTTTTTAATACCGTTAGATTTATTTATTTAAGCAGTATCAGCCGCGTACGCGCGGCGAACATCTCGCGGCGGGGCGGCTCTTCTTTCGGGTCGTTTATTCGACCGGAATTAGCCTCTGAATAATGCATGCGAATCCCGGTAGCTACGTTAAAGGTATAACACGATTTTATCTGGCATTTATGAGGAAGGCTAAGGACACGACGAGTATGTATATGAAACGCCAAACACGACTGGGATCGCCCTTTTCTGCGGCGGCCGTTATTACATCGCCGCGCCGCGGTGGTTAGCATTTGCATCTGTATCGAACGCAATAATGTTGCGCACAATGTGACTTTTGACCCTCCGATCGTGTTAACACGTAATCCCACGTCCGAAGATTTCTGTCAGCTGTTTAAATGAAAACCGGGAAGGCCATAAGCATATTTCGTGTATATACACCTCCGCAATAACGCCGGCTAATTATGTTTACCCGTACATAACACGTGTACCTATATAACACGCGATTCATACGCGCTGTGCATGAATACACGCGGCGCGAAACGGGGGGTGAGGGGAGGGGGGGAGAAATAAAATTACAAAAGGACGTAAGAATCATAATTGTGGCTAATTCATCGTTACGCGCGATGCCTCTCGACTGTTGACCGTGTAATAAACGCGCGGGCGGCTACGCCGCGTATTTCATACTAATAACGGCTAATTCTCCGCCCGTAAAAGTGCGGCGTAACCGCCGCGCAGCTTCCTCCGGCGATTGAATGCGCGCCCGTGGCGGGAGCGCACGGGTGTACACGGGGGTGTGCATCGTCGTACGCGAAAAAGATACGGATCCGAAAGGGATCGATGGAAAGTACTAAAGGCAGCTTTTGCCTTCTACAGGCGGCGCATAAAGCAGAGCGAAAACGCTTATACTCGCGCTTCGCCGGTGTGCGTGTTTATGCGTTCGGTATGAAGCTTTCATTATTCAGAGGGTTCGTTACAACCAGTTATTTTCCTTCCTCGCGAATGCACACTACGCCGAGGAATACGCGTCGAGGGTGTAATTATCTCTCTCGCCCTCTCTCTCTCTCTCTCTCTCTCTCGCGCGCGCGCGCTCGCGCGAGCGCGCGGAGTTACATGAATCATCAAAAAGTGCGATAGGTGCGTGTCGTGAGCGATGCATATAACGAAATTGTTAAGTCATCCCGCTTTCCAGCGGGTCATGACTCTTTCATGAGACGAAAAAATCTCTCATGGACGATCGCGAACTCTTATTATGTTCAATTGTAACGTCGTGCGGTAAAATATCGCGCGGTAAATTCCTGTCACGATTTACCGTGGACAAATCATGTCGCGTCTGTTTCACGCTCTGTTTAATAATAAGCCGAACTATTATCCTAACAAGGTAGTACTCACCTTGCGGCACAATCTTGTCCTGATCCCTCGTCCAATAATTGATTGACTTCGGGAATGCTTCTGAATAGCATTCGAGGGTCAACTTTTGACCTTCCTGAGCACCGACCAACTGATTCTGCACCCAGATCATCGGCGGAACTGAAAACAATCAGTGTACGTGACGGTGGCGTGTATACAACTTTTAAATTTCAAATTTCATTACATAATATTCTTTTTCACGAACACCTGATTATTTGCATAACTGTTTTTAATAATTATAGCTTTATTATAGCTTTGTGAATACAAAATGTTGCGTCTCATGTTTATTTCATGTTTTTTTCTATTTTTTTCAGAATTCCGATAGTTAAATAAGTTGTCACTTGACATCTTAGCGAAACAACCAATTACCCAAGAACAGGAATATCAAAGTGACATCAAAATGAGAAGAATATGATTACAAAATTCACCTTTCAATCATAATTTAATCATTTTTTGGTCATTTTGACATCATTTGAGATCACTTTGACATTATCATGACTTTTTGTTCTACCCGGATATTCACATTTTCTGATAATAATTTGCCTTGCCTCTTCCTTTCCCCCAAAAAACAGCACGATACAACTGAAAACTTATACTTGACTTAATATTGATTTTAAACTGAAATGGACAAGACTAAATTTAGTTCAAAATAGGATGTATAAGGGATGCGGACATACGTACAATGCACAGTGAGCATTATTCTTTTGCTGACGGAAGGGGGCACACCATTGGATGCGATGCATAAGTAAGAACCCATATGTAGCCGGTTCACTTTCGTGATATTGAAGCTCGGGCCGTCCACGCTCTGGACTGAAATTAGAAGAATTAATTGTAATGAAATATCAATGTAATAATAGAGACGCGGTATACGTATGAAATATAGATATTTAATAATTTCTAAAATAGAAACGTAATATGATGGCCATAATAAGATAAAGTGACGTGCTGTAGAACGTAATGGGAACACCATTCGCTGAAATATTTCTGGACGGAGGCACGTTCATTACTGTCAGAAAGAAAAAAAAATTCATTTGTCGATAAATAACAGAAAGGGATGGAGATTTCGCCGAATGAAAGGGATTACAACTGCAGGCTAGAAAGGTATCAATAAGTTTGCAACGAGAATTTCCGTGCGAAATATGATCGATGTTATCGATGATAAATCGAGGTAGATGTAACTTTTACGCTGTGACATCGAATGCTTTTGGTGTCAATCGATTTTTCCATGAAACATGGAACGTCGGACCTCAGTGAAATTCGCCAAATTTTTGTTTTTTATTCTCGGGGATGTTACGGTTTCCGGGAATTTCGATAAAGTTATAGCTATAGACAGTTTGGCGCACGGGAAAAGTGCGTGACGCCCGATCGACGGGCCGCTTTGACGTCGATATTTTTATTAGCACTGGCAGTCCGGAACTGCAGAATTTCCGAAAATCTTCGGGATTACGTTTCTGTTAAAAAATATCGTTTCGCTCGGTAACATATCGTTTTATTGGTTGGTTTTTAATTTCTCGATGATGTCACAGAAATATGGAAATAAAGAGGGATTAAAATATCTGCTCAAATAAAAATGAAAGAAGAAACAGTTAAGTTATTCCGACACAATTCTATTTAATTCGATCAGTGGCACGAATAACGTCGAGATAACGTTTTTTCCACGCTTTGCATTGGAAATTTTACCGAGTCATATTTTTAAACGTGTTCGTCCACCTCAGTGAAGTTCACCAAGTACATTCGTGCAACTTTTTTGACGTCGCAGTACCGTCGCACGCGACACGACGGAAATTGGTTGCCGAAGTTCCATCACTTATACATTTCAATTTGAAAACAGATTGAGCGCGTTTATTAGTCCTCGTGCGTATGTACAAACAAATTCCCGAATGCAAATCCCTCGGAAAATTATTGCAATTATTATGCTTGCGAAAGCGTGAAATATCGCGCGCGGCGAGAAAGACGCCCGGCACTGATTCGCCTCGCTGCTCACGGGAAGCCAGAAACTGTACGCCAACTTTTACCATTTTATCAATGTAACCATTATCGCCGGCGAAGAAGGACCACTTTCGCGCGCTAAAATGCACCGGGAAAATTGTGCAAACTGTTTTGACGAACGACCGCATAATGCAGCAGCTGCGGACTCGATTGTGAGCTGCTCCGAGCATGTGTGCAGCCTCTATAAAGCATAAATTATATTAGTACACCGACAATGCACGATAATAAATAAAACATACTGTTAAATTTTCTGGAATTGTTGTACGGAGTATCTCATAAATTCCCGTTATTCATAAAACGCATTCAATAACGCTGTAGTTGGTAATGAAAAAAAGAAACAAATATGACGTATTATATTTATAAAATTCCCTGAATATTTAATACATAATTACGTTCAATTAATTGAATATTCTGAAATAAAAAGTGCAAAAGTATGAAAAGTTAAAATTGGTTCATATCTTTCCACACGTGTTCGAAATTCAGATAGCAATTTACGGAGAGTCCGTCAACTCTGATAACACACGTTCGGAGACTATCTGCATTACAGAGCGCAAATTCAGTTTATCCGAAAGTTGAAGGCTGCCTATGTCGTTCCACTTGACTACAATTAAATTCGGCAGAATGTCTGTGCTCTCGCGTCTACGACAAATTAAATATTTACGGGGAAAGCAAAAGGACTATTCCGTTTTTATCTCAAAACCTTTTTAAGTAATATCTTGCTCTAATTTGTCCATTTCTACCAATGCAGATTAACTCTAATCTCGATTAAACTTACTTTTCGTCTCTTTCTAATTCTTAGGACTAAAAAAGAGATGGAAAGTAAGTTGAAGCGAGGTTAAGTTAATTTGCATTGGTAGAAATAGACATAAGACTGTAAAAGGCTTTAAATATAAGATATAAAAACGGATACCGGCCCATCTCGAAATAAGCATCATGCTAAAATCAATAGAAAGAACACGCGGGACTAAGCAGTAAAAAGTAGGCAAATCCTGATCCGGGAATCGCGATATTTCACATATGCCACGATATCAAAAGCCTAATGACGCTAACTCTCACAAGTTCGAGACCCGTCGAGACGAGATTACGACGTGCTATACGGAAGTTCCAAATAATCCAATAAAGCTTCGCAGTACAATGTCTTGATCATAATGTCATTAGGATATGCATCATATAAGATCATTATAGAAAGCCGAGATTTTTTTCCAAAGCCGTTCGACATCTGTCACGGGACTGTCCGCAGGGGCACTCGCCGGAGAAACGATTACGCGGAAGTATTCTTTCGAGAGGCATCCAGGTGCGGAGTGTCCATCCCGAACGAATAAGCCGGCGACCCATCACGGGTCGGGAGAGCGTCGCGGTGCCTCCTCCCTTCACGGCGCCACACTTTATCGGCTTAATGGCGTAATAGCGAAACTATGGATAGCGTAATCGTGGTTTAAGGTCGGTCCGGTTGTTTATCGCCCCCCTTGCGCCCGTACATAGCGGCGCTTGCCGTGCTATGCACGCCGCGCACGCCGGAGTCGCCGTATCGTGCGCTCCCCGTGTGTTTGCCAATTTCAATGCAAATATAGAAGATCTTCCACGGTCTCTGCAAACGTATCACCTCGCTCTAACCTATTGGCCTTGCCGCGCGGTGTGTTTGCGCTCCCGAGCGACCGCCAGCCCGGGCCACGGGCTCTCTTGATACGGGGCTCGAATGTACTCGCGCCAGTTTAGCCCCCGCGAATGTATCTCTCCGCCGCCGAAGCGTAAATCTTTTTTCCAGGCGGTGCCTTTACGGCCACGCGCGCGTAACGGGGCGAGCTTTTGGCGCGTTGCCGTCGCGTTTAGGGACGTTAGAGGGATATTTACTCGATCCGGAGCCACTCGGATTTGCGAGTCGAACCCGGGTCGTCCCCTCCAATGATATCTCCCGAAAGCCGGCGCGGCCTCATTTATCTTTCAGGGACGGGAAAATAATCTACGACGTTAAATTTGTAAATATTTAAAACTCGTCCGCGCTTTTTCAAGCGTTTATCAGGCGAATTGAATTATATTATTTTTCAAAAGCGTCGTATATATCGTTTTTGCAAGTCAGCTATGAAAAGTTACAAACTTCATAAGCGAAGTTCCGCCTTCGTGTGCTTACATGTTACGCGAGTTCACAGCTCCGCGCGTAAGTGAAAGAAAAAAAAACGGGGGGGTGGGGGAACAGGCGAAATCAACGTTTTCATAACGG
The DNA here is from genome assembly GCA_011636635.1 of Tetramorium simillimum. Taxonomy (NCBI): domain Eukaryota; kingdom Metazoa; phylum Arthropoda; class Insecta; order Hymenoptera; family Formicidae; genus Tetramorium; species Tetramorium simillimum. Next base: position 194 of record VBVQ01005814.1, on the reverse strand, counting down.
GAAATATCAGTAAAAGCCGACACACAGCGGAGGGAATATAATGTAAAAAAGTTTGTTATAAAGGACCAAAGAGAGAAGCTGAACCGTGGCCTGCCGAGGCGAATGCGAAGCGCGGAAATTTCGCGATCGTCCGGCGCAGAGAGCTAATGACGCATAAAATACTCGGTACATTCCGGAGGCGAGCATTTAAAAGG
>VBVQ01005813.1:0-10851 GCA_011636635.1 Tetramorium simillimum | reverse complement strand
TGTGTGTGTGTGTGTGTGTGTGTGTGTGTGTGTGTGTGTGTGTGTGTGTGTATATATATATATATATATATAACTATATATATATATATATGTATATAATTATATACGAAATATGTCCGTATATGTTCGTATTAACTTCCTTTGTAAAATTTCTATTTAATATAAAAAAAATAATAGTAATAATAAAAAAACAAAAAATATGATTAAAAGAATAATTTTTGCAATGTTTTTTTCGCAAAAAATTCTGTTTGAAAATATGAGGAAAGATTACCCGTATATAATCATATATATTTATATATATATGGGGCATTTTTTGTCAAAAAGGCCACCCATCTTGCCCATTTCAATTTTTGAAATAAAAAATTCTGCAAGAGCTCAACATTTTCGTTGGAGCCTCTGTTTTTTTATATCGTATGGTGTCTTTGGAAATAAAAGATGGCGGCCGCAAAATAGCGACTGGAAGGGAAAAATGACATAAGGAATATGAAAAGTCTCGAAAATAAACGTGGGTAGCGTCTTGTTTTTGGCGGCCGTGTTACTAAAATATGTATTTGCAGTATTCTACATATTGTCTGGTTAAGAATCTGAGTTAAGATTTCAGAAGTTCAAAATGGTGGATCTAACATGGCGGCCAAAATTCTGAAATCTTACTAAGCTTCACGAAAATCAGTATTAAGGGGTTTTTGAAGTCGCTGATTATAAATCGGATGTTATGTCTTTAGAATTTAAAACAGCGGATCCAATTTGGTGGCCGAGACATGTAAAATTATTTATTTTATTATTTATTATATTTAAATTATTAGCTTTATTGGGCCTGTGTAACGCAAAAACTTCTGCAGGAATTTTTGCAGATATTCCGCTGAATATGCATGTAGCATTCTTGCAGAAATAATTTTAAAATATTTTCAAAAGAATTTTTGTTTTATTTAAGATTCTCTTGATGGAGGATCTACCAAAAATGACAAGGCATATATGCTACCGGCTACTCGGCGCCTTATATCTTTTGTGAGGCACAATTTTTATGCGGAACAGTAACAAGACTTCGCCACCCAATGATAAGATATTTTACTTCAGACAGTGCACTCCTTGGTATAAAAATTGGACCTCAGAGAAGGTATGAGACACTGATGTTTTAAAAATATGGTTTTAAAATAAGATATTTTTGTACATTTTAATCTCAAGTTCAAATTCTAATGTCGTTGGAACAATTATATTTTCAAAAATTAATTCACTTGGAAAAGAAATGCACTTTGGACCTACTTATATACATTTCCAATGAATTTTACTTACGAGAAAGCTTATGGTCTTATGTGACGCGGCATAGGCAAAATTTACGCGAGTATTACACATTTTATAAGTTTTAAATAACTTTTACTATAATCTTATATAAATTAATTAATACTAGTCAAGGGGAAAGTGCCTTATTAAGACATAAAGAAGTTACATTAGTTAATTAAGATTAAATACGGGTAAATTAAAAAATTTCTATATAAATACATTTTATACGTCATAAATTAAAATTTAATTTAGATTTTTACATAATCTAAATAAAACCTTTATAAAAGTTTAATAGAAAACTGTATCTTTATTAAAAATTCCTTAGTATTTTATTAAGTTTTAAATGAATTTATATAAAAACTGTATTAAATTTATATTAATTTTTTTTCGCGGGATATCTTTTGTGCAATAATTATTGCCTAATATGAAATCATTTCATTATTTATTTATGATACATCGTTTCAACATTATATCCAATAATATTTAAACACTTATAGAGTTATCTCCGAAATATTTTAAATTCAATATATAAACAAGATTTTTAGAAAGTCTGAATCAGTTAGAAGATTGACAGTTTAAACAGATCATTTATATAATTTATATGTTTCTATCCAATTCCACGATTAATTAATATATCTTAAAATTAAATTTCACTTGTTGAGAAAAGTTTTTGTTTAGTACACGGCTTTTTATTCATGGTTTAGGAAATATCTATAAGATACTATATATTCGTTTTATTCCGCTCGATAAGATGCAAGATGTTAGACAGATCGTTTGCAAGTCTCGTGAAACGCACGAAAACAAGAGACTCGATTTGACGGGATCGAAGTGATTTAATGGTCTCGCGTATTAAAGGAGCTTTAATCCCATTAGCGAGACAGGTCAGTGGGACGGGAAAGAGGATTTTATTCGAACAACAGTGTCTCGATCTGTGACTCATCAAAAGATTTCGTCACTAATGTTACAGTTTGCTTTCTTATAATTGTAAATTGTATTGAAAAAATAAATTCTGAAAAATCTCAAGTTAATAGAGTACAATTCCGTAAAAACAAGTTCAACAAAATGAATTAAACTACAATAAACTCTCAAATAAAATATCTATTGAAATCATATTCTAAAAGGGGGAGTCTCTATAAGGCCCGATTTTGGCCCACTCTAAATTTCTTTATAAATTATTGTGAATGATTTCTTACGACTTGTTGAATATATTTGAGAAGTTTTTAGGTGAAACGAATATGTAATTAAGGTTAAAAAACCTAAAAATCGCATAATAGTTTCATTGTGACAATTTTGAATTTATGTTTCCAGAGGTACTAATTCTGGAATTTTTACCTATCTTTTAACAGGATACAAGTATTTATAACCAATGGTGTGATGGTATCCTCATAGTACCATATAAGCTACCCGAAATAATGATTCAATATGATACAAGTCGTAAGAAATCATTCACAATAATTTATAAAGAAATTTAGAGTGGGCCAAAATCGGGTCTTATAGAGACCCCCCCTTTACCAAAAAAAAGTTTTTTATTATTTTCATTTTTTCCAAGGCAGTTCGATAAAATCCTTCAATTTTTAAGACTAAATTTCTTTTAAAATATTCATTATAAAAAATTAGAACTTCGATAGGAAATCGCGAATAATAACACTTCAATAATGGTAACTTTCGATATGTCAGTAAATATATGTGTATGTGTGAGAAAATTAAACATTAATTCGATATCGTGATAGCCATGTTGAAAGTTTTTTTACCGTCTAAAGATTTCGTTGGTATCATCGCTAATGTCCACCAAACTGCTTTCAAATGAATGGAACACACGCGACAAACTCCCTTGCACTTTTCAAACTTGTTTTCTTCTCATCGCGTGACTCAAAACGATTACCAATGCTTTTGCCCTAGCAGGGAGCGCAGTTCGTTTAATTTCGCTTTTGATTGGGGTAGGTCTTAAAGTATAACTGGAGTGTTATCGCGCTGCAACGACTACGAAAAATTTTCATCTTTGCCGTGACGAGATTAGTGACAGTTGATCGTTAATTAAGATCATTAAATTAAGAATAATGAATTCTATGAAAATTCGCAAATGCTAATATGATTCGCATAATTGGTTAAAACCGTTAATAAGAATTGTTTTTTCGATGTAAAGGATATTATATTTATTTTGACTCGTATTTTCCTTCTATTTAATATTGCTAATTGTAAGTGAAGATAGTCATTATCAACACTAGATAGAAATTGCAATAATAGCATATTTAATGTCGAGTAGGGTTAGCGAGAGTAAGCATCTTTGAATAAAATTTTCATTTCCACTTACAATTAGCATTCAGTTAATTTTGGTTGATTAAGCTACGCGAGCATGATTAATGTTCATTTCTATCACAATGTAGATTAACATTAATCTCGGTTTAACTTATCTTATATTTTTTTCCAATTCTTAGAATTAGAGAAAGATAAAAAGTAAGTTAAATCAAGATTAAAGTTAATCTACATCAGTAGAAATAGACATAATAACATGAACGGGTCAAATATCAATATGGTACGAGAATCGAAGATGGATGAACACGTTTAGCGCTAAATATGCGCCGAAAATACGCGGCCTTTGTCTCGTCATGTGTATGTATGTATGTACATACATACGTATAATGTACGGTGCGTCGGCGTACTTGGCGTCAGAGCGGCTGTTGACTTTGATATTGAGGTGAGTCGTTATGTACGTAGCCAATGGTAACGTTGGCAGGCAGACGGACTATGGCAGAGCAGGGACCAGATGGTTGTCGTAGGTTAGTGATCGATAAAAAAACTCATTTCCCCCGTGTATGTGCGCGCGATGGCCATGCATTACTACTTCTATTACAAGCTCTGCGCGTTTTATCGTGCAAGAGTTCGAGTGGCATCAACGTCATCGCGAGATCGTTGTTTTGTTGTATATACCGCGTTCGTTCGCGCGGAAGATCAATGGACAGGCACAACAACGGCGACGACAACGAGTCGAACCGAGCCGTGCAGACCGGTCGGAGCTTATTGAAAAGCACGGAAATGGCATGTATAAGTGGTAATGTGACTAAGGAAGTACGCACAAACTACACGTTCAACGAGCATCCTACGAGTTCGTTCCGCCGATACAAGAGACTCAGGATCGAGGCGAAACATAAACTAGTTGAGTGCTCGTCTGAAGTGCCATTCTGCGATGGCTAGGGGTGAAATATGACGAAAGAAATTGTGTATAATTATTTCTATCGATTATATTATATTATATTTATAAATTATATCTATTATATATTAATATATGTAAAAGAATGTAATGTAGAGCGAACTAAATTTTTAAATTTGAATATTGTAAAGTTTATTATGTGTCTCTAATTCTTATTTTACTTGCCATTTTACTCTTGCATATAGGTATAAATTATTTTAATATGAATATAAAATTTTTAGATATATGTACATCTTTATTTCATATCTCATATATGTATTTTAATATACAGGATATACATGCCCTAGAATAATTTAGACACCGTTGACATAGAACGGATTGAGATGAAAAAAGTTTCATACTGTTTTGTGAAATTCACAATAATAATCGAGATAATAAATGTTAAAATCGAACAAATAATAATGCGCGGAGATGGTATGAGAGAAGCAATGAAACTGCTCGAGCTATAACACAGTCCAATGTATGAAGCATTGGCTGCCGGCACGCGGCAAGAAAGACAGTGCGCCATTGCCTGTGGTCATTTCGCCGCTTCTTCTCCTCGCGTGGCGTCAGCCAATATTTGATACTAGACTGTGCTCTAACTTGAATAGCTCCAGTGTTCTTCTCATATCATTTTGCGTGCTGTTATACATTTGACTTTAATATTTATTATTATTTCGACTATTATAATGAATTTCACAAAACGGTGTGGAACATTTTTTATTAATTTCAATCCGTTCTACTACCACACGAGTGGGTTAAGGTTAATTTGAGACATTCTGTATATGACGTTGTTAGCCTTTAGAGGGCATTTTTCCATTAAAATTTTTAATTTTTTTTACGGAAATTTTTTACATATACGAGGTGTGTTCAAAAAGTAACGGGAATTTTGTAATTTCTCGGGTTGTATCAGTCCGATTCGTGCGATTTTTTCGTTGTTGTGTTGGTAAACATGCCTGAAAAGTATCTGTACATTATTAGCCATATCGGATGTTTAGTCTGTTGTCAGCTGTCAAAAAGGTTACATGTGTTTTGGTACGATCGGCGATTATTTATTTGTTTAAAAAATAGATCAGAGAATTTGCATTAAATTTTGCTATAAGAATGGAATAAAGTGCAGCAATGTTTTAGAAATGTTAAATATTGGTTTTGGTGAGTCTGTTATGAGTAAAACAAGGGTTTACGAGTTTTTTCGGATATTTTGGGTATGAAACGTGTGACAGCAAAATTTATTCCAAAATTGTTGAATGTGTAGCAATATTTATAATAACATTTCTAAAACATTGCTACACTTTATTCCATTCTTATAGCAAAATTTAATGCAAATTCTCTGATCCATTTTTTATACAAATAATAAAAAATCGCCGATCGTACTAGAACACATGTAACCTTTTTGACAGCTGACAACAGACTAAACATCCGATATGGCTAACAATGTATACGACCCGGCACAAATGCCTGGACATACTAACTGCACAAGTTCAGAGTGTGTCTTTTACTTTCCAATATGGAAAGAAGAAGACACACTCTGAACTTGTGCAGTTAGTATGTCCAGGCATTTGTGCCGGGTCGTGTACAGATACTTTTTAGACATGTTTACCAATACATGTTTATTAAAATACATGTTTACCAACAACGAAAAAATTGCACGAATCGGACTGATACAACCCGCGAAATTACAAAATTCCCGTTACTTTTTGAACACACCTCGTATATAACCTACATGTTCTAAATAGTTTCCAAATTTGTTGCTGGCCATCCCGGTTCGGTACGATATGGAAATTTTCAAAATAATGTTCTAGGGGTTTCTAAGGGTTTTTAATGTCATTCCTCACGATTTTAAGGTCAGATTATAGAATTTTTACACAAAAACAATATTGCCACCATAAGCCTAAATAAATAACAGCAGTTGTTGCATACAACTTTCCTTTGGCGTTACCTACATGGCTATATATAATTATATGTAATTATACCTATATAAATATACAGATTAATTTACTTCCTAAGAACACACACGCTAATGTATATGTAAATGCACATATTATACACTAATAATATTCATTAAATAGGTGTTTACCTTAGTGGCCAAAATAGTGGCCACCCCGACCCTCTAAAGGTTAGTACAGGAGTTTAATTATAACGATGTGTAGCATAAGGTTGTAAATATCGTTACGATCGGCGTGTCGGGATCTCAGCGCAATTCTCGCTCAACTCTTCCTTGCAAGAAACACGCAAATAAATTGAACGTGCATCTTTTTCACAGTACAGATGCATACAATGTTATTCGTCATCAGCCTGTCATCGACATTTCGATAGAATTGCTGTTCCAATTAATGGAGTGACATATAATATAATAATTATGCATTTGCGATATTACCTAAAAAGATACATTTGTATTATTTTCATATTTTCGTAACTGTTATTCGTATTTAATGCTACTGCTAGTCAATCGGACCATTAAGGGGATTCTAAAGTGACATTTTATCGATCGAGCATGATTAATTTTCGATTTATTAAATCTTTTAATTGTCTTTACAGATTTAAAAATTCTTTTCCAGAATTAAAGTACAGACAATAATACAATGTGTACGTGAACTAATTTACTGCTATGTTTTACCTTTCCACCGATTTTGCATCCAAACACACGAAATTTTCGCACAGATGACACTTTTTTATTAAAGCATCTAGGCTTATTCTAAAAACACAGTATTACTCTTTAATGTTAATTCTAGGGGGGTAGATATTTGTTTTACGTAAACGTTGACTCGAGTTACGATCATAACAACATTTGCTTAATATAAAAGTTTTACACCTTGTACATGTAAAACAAATATCTACCCCCTAGAGTTAACATTAAAGAATAATACTGTGTTTTTAGAATAAGCCTAGATGCTTTAATAAAAAAGTGTCATCTGTCCGAAAATTTCTCATGTGAAAAATTTGTGTGTTTGCATGCAAAATCGGCGGAAAGCATAGCAGTAAATTATTTCACGTACACATTGTATTATTGTCTGTATTTTAATTCTGGAAAAGGATTTGTAAATCTGTAAAGTAAATTCAAAGATTAATAAATATGAAATTAATCATGCTCGATCGGTAACAATATCACTTTAGGATACCCTTAAGTCGCGGAGAATGTTTTGGTACACAGACACCAAGTGCTTTCGATCTATTTCCCGTCTTCAAAATCCTTTTATACGCAATATGATGTAACGCGGCGATGTACATACACGCTGTTGCGGCTCATGCAAAAATACACAAAACGCACGCACGCACGCACGCATGCACGCTGGTATGAGCACTCAAATTGAAACACGCCTGTAGCTAAAAATAATCGTGCCTGAGTCAACTCGTGAGTCCAAATAGGAGGTTCGCTGCATTTAGAGCTCGTATCTAGATTATATACGATCCATATGCGCGAAATAACCCAGAAAATGCATAACAGCCGAAAGAAGGTCGATTGTAACGCAGCATTGACGCGCGCATCCATAACGGCGAAATGTAATGGATCAGAATAAAACACGACAAGATACATATCTTCACGAGCAAGCATTAAGAACGATCTCTCAAAAATCACTTTTCTTAGAATTTTCTTGAAATTTGCACCATATGTGAGTTTAAAGATCCTCTATTCGTGGCCGAAAGTGCAACATTCATTGCGAGATGAAAATTTGAGATATTCGACCTCAAAGTTTCAATTATTAACATAGGATCCGTATGAGTGGTCTCTACAAAACGGACATTTTGTTTGATTGTGAAAAAAGTTTTCTTAGAATTTTTTTCAAAACTAATTAATATACGATGCATTAATATATAAGAAATATTATACAACTTCGGCTATTAGGGCATGCGGTACTCGTTTTCGAAAAATAACTGTATAAAGTACGCCATCGAGGCGCTTTTTCAGCTGACTCCGCGTGACGAAAAAGAAAAGCATGCGCATTTTTGTTTATATTTTACTTTGACGAGTAATAAGGTTGAAATGAAAACATTATTAGCTAAACTACGCAATGACTCTCAAACAGTTTTCTCTCTAAAAGAGGTTTTTATACGTGGACAAGAGATCGGTTTGGATGAGCACCACTGCATGAGAGACCGTCTTTAACACACGAACGTCAGGAATTCCTGTTAGCAATAGAATTCGATGTTCCCTTCTTTTCGATTGCAATTACCGCATATTTGTTATATATAACGTTATACATAACGAAATTTGCCTGAATATTAACAAGTTGCCCGTATAATGAAATGAAATGTTTTTTATCGCAATACATATATCCACATGACTATCATAAGTGTTATGCGAAAGTGGAATAACCTCATAAGTGAAAAATCTTAGTCAGAATGTCATTTGTTCAGAGATGATGTAATTATAGCTTATAATCATTTATAGCAAATAAATACGCTCTGATAAATGTAGCCGCGGGGAGCTCTTATCGCCGACGAATCTCGAGTCTATTTCGCTGTGATCGAAAATTATCACACGATAATCTACGTTATGAAAAAAGCACATAAAGCACGTTGCACGTTCAAGAGTATCGCGCGAATTTGATTAAAAAGAATACAATCGGAAAAGATCAGTTTGGATCGTAGTAAGAGAAAAAGTCGCGGGTCATACGATGACGAGAGGAATGTTGGAAGAGCGGCAAAGTCAGAATTACACGCGTCTTCTCGAAGAAAATTCAATTCGCGGTTGCTTTGACGTGTCCTCTCTCGCCGAGAATCGTCCCGATATCCAGCGATATGACACCCTCCACGAGGTGGATACGATCGTCTTTGTTCGAGTCGCTCGACTACATCGTTCTCCCTTCCCTCTCGTGCCGCGTCATTGCTGCTGCCGCCGCCGCCCTCGCCCCTCATCCTGTCGTTTACGAGCGTACAATCTCGACAGTTTTATCCTGTCGCCTATATCGTGTCGCGTTCTCTCTCTCTGATGCGTATAGTGGAGATACATGAGCACGGCCGCAGACTCGTACGTACGCGGGGCGGCCGGTAACAATTCCTGACCAAAAAGCCGGAGTCACTCTCGTCTCCTTCTCCTCTTCCCGCGTGCGTCTGACTGCGACCGTCATCGGAGATCGGGAGCGCGGCGTCGAGACGGCGGCTGACGCCGGGGGTGACGGAAAGGGACGAAGAACGAAAGAGGAAGAGGGTACCAAACACCCGACGTAGAGCCGTGCAGAGAGGCGCAAAGGGCGAGAGAAAGAGAAAGGGGGAAGGAAAGAGTCGGGGGTTCCGGGGACACATGCCGAAAGAGGTGATGGTGAGAGAAGGACCGAGGACAAGACAAGAGAGACAGCGTGATTGTCTGCGCGAAGGAGCGAGCGAGCAGGCGAGCGAGCGAGCCCGGGCACGTGTCGACAGGTGAAGGGGGAAGAGGCGAGAGGGGGTGACGAGAGAGAAGAAGTGGAGTACGGACCGACGGCGGCGGGCCGTGGGGCCGCGGCTGGCTGGTGCCGAGGGGACGGGGCTAGGTATTCGCGTGACGTTGCGTCTAGACGCCCCCTCCATCTCAACCCGAAACGACGGTACGACGCGGAGCGGCGGTGGCGGCAACGACGGCGGTGGCGGTGGCGGCAGCCGTGTAATGCACGTTGAGCGAGCAACGTTTCGGCTCCCTCTGGTTCACGTGCACAAATCGGTGACCATTGGCGTTTCAGTCGCGCGTTGTTAGATGGCAACACGCGAAATTCGCTGGAATAGACTCACATGCCAAATAGGTTTGTGCCTATTGTTGTACTCAGTATTTTTCTTTAAATATAAAAAAACAGACATACAAACGCAAAACTTGTTTAATTTGGAAACGTATATAAATAAATAAATAGATAAAAGGAAAGAAAAAAAGAGAAAAGTGTTATCTAGTTATTTGTAGATATAAACAATGTAAACTTCACTTGTTCATTCATCAATTAAATTTTATTTTTCTATGTATAATGTATAAAAACTGAAAAGAAGCTATAAAGATGATTGGAAATCTATCTTAAGAAACAACTTTAAAAGATTTCAATTTTTGACAATATTTCTGTTTAAAAAATAAGCTACATTATAAATCTCGCAAAAGAGATTATTATTACATAATTATAAAAATTCATTATGAATTTTGATCAGCAAAGTTAATTGAATTAATTTTTTTCATGTTATAGGAAAGGTGGATAGCTCCGGACGTTTAATTCAAAAGTATATTCTCAATTATTATTAAAAAAAAGTACAAAAAAGGTTAAAATTAAAGTAGGGGAGACCGGGGCTAGTTGCACCTTTCGATTTAAATGGTATGGAATGTCAATAGTGTCGCCATATAAATATTTTTAGATGTATTATGTTGGGACAAACTCATACATGTGATTTCATCCAATTCATCCAAGTGAGCTAAAAGTTATAGACGTTTGTGT
>VBVQ01005812.1:0-10816 GCA_011636635.1 Tetramorium simillimum | reverse complement strand
TATATATATCACGTTGTTGCTTGTGGTTTTGTTCTTTATAAGAAATGTACAATGTAAATAAATCTTTTTCAGATATTCGTGCATTATATGTTCAATTATAATATCATAAATTAAGACACATGAGTATAATATACTAAAAAATGGTTCTTTAGAATGAAGAAGTAACATATGAGTAGAGAAAAAGAAATAGTTTATCATTTTTTATAAAATTGAGCAAATTTCTATTAACATTATATATAAAGTACAATCATGTAATTTCTTAGGAAACTTTACATAATTGCTTTTCTCTTTACGTTCAGATAAAGGATACTTATTGTCTAATATATGAAAAAAAAATTTCGCTACTTTCATGCAATTATATTAACTGTTTTATTAACAATGCAAGCTTTTCCGTAATTTCATTGTACTTATAAAACCATCTACAAATTTTATTCGTTATACCACAGCTGATGAGTATAAAACGTAACAAAGAAAGATATTTGTGTAATTTCATTTCTTACTACTTACAAATTGTGAAAATTTACCTAAAATATTATACATTGTGTATATATTAACATTAAATCTAAAGATATATTTCTGTGTATATATAACATTTTTTAATTAAATATAAATTATACATGTGTTGATTTTTTTGTATTCAGATTGTACTGTAAAAGTTTAAAAATTATTTCATATTTATGAAACTTACAGAGAGTATAAAATATTCCAGATAAAAGAAAATATATTCAAAATAGCATATTAGTTTATAAAAAATTCCACTTTGCATATATTTCAAAAAATCTAAAATATATATATATTATACATATATATTTTTTGTAAGATGTTCTATACTTTGGTTATGTTTAATTGTTTATATAATAATACATAAAAAGCAAGCGAGATTTTACAATACCACACTAACATCAACAATGCATATGCTACGTATATTACAAGTGTATTTAATATTTTCACAAACCCTGATGATAACAATTCATCGAATTGTAAAGAAATGGTAGAAAATGTGTTTCTGATTATTTTGTACATATACAATTTTGTTTTATCTTCTAGTTCAGTTTTACCAGTCCTACTTCACACAAGATAATGCTTTGTATTATAAATAACAAATCTCATGCTGTCATGAAGAAATAAATTTTTATTATCTTACAGAAAAAATAAATTCAACAGCAGCACAGCCGTTTTTTTCTACTGTAACAATATTACTGATTTGTTGGACGAAATAAATTTCGATTGTAAATGGTTTATGGATGAAATGCTTCATCTAATGTTGTATGTATCTTGCTTTTTTTTTAAATAGAAACAATCCTAATTTCACGCTTATACATGTTGCAATATTGTATTATTAATATTTCAGATGACCAACAAAGTTCATAATATTTACAGAGTTGGTATAACTGGTAAGAATCCTGCAAATATCGAAATTTAACATATCTACAAGATATTATTAGATGCGATTATTTTGGCAAACCGGGAATTATTTATAATTCAAGTTTTTCATGTCATTAAATAAGTCATAAATGTGATTGTAGGCAATATCATTTATATAGTATATTTCAGACTTTGCTAAAATTGGTTAGGCAATGGGCGCAATGCTAAATTTATCGATATTTCGTGTTCTTGTGATAATACACATGCATGATACTTGTCAATACTTTCAAACTAGAGAGAAAAGGCTACCAATTATTATTACTTTAAGATGCTTAATTTTAGGGTATATACTAATAAACTTGGCACAACAGTTTCAAACAATGGGCAAGATACGCGCATATTTAGAGGATGTGAAATGTGTGCCTACATATGTGTTTTCTCAATTCATGAGAATCAATGCTTTTAAGATACTTATATTTAAAGAAAGTAAGTCTGTTCAATTCTCTTTTTATCACTCTGGGATAATCATCACTCTGGAAAATTATATGAATTTTATTAGCCACCTGATGTTTATATAAGCTATATACAAAAATGTCTAGCCCAGATATACCTATAACTTTCAACAAAATTATTAGTCTTTTCCTTAAAACAAGAATGCAGTAGAAAGTTATTTGTCACACAAGTAAAAAAGATTGTGTGTAAAATATACAGCAATCTACAGTAATGTAATAAATAACTTTATAGCCCGAATAAAATGTAACACAAGTATATATTACAATCTGCTTATACATCCGCGTTGATTAATTAAATTATATGTGTAATATATTCTCTTGAAATAACTATTCCATCTGCATTCTTAAATTTTCTTTTATTCTAAAAATAAACGAAAATAATGACCTAACAACATGAACTTTTCGCCGGTTCCGCCTCGACTAGATTGAAATCTAACCCACCAGGCCTAGCAAATCCAGTTTTAATGCCGTCCCAACCATCTTCTACCTTGTATTCGCCGGTTTGTATCCTGTTATAAACTTCCTGCGTAACCGTTCGAAATGCTTCTTCAACATTTACACCGGTCTTCGCACTGGTCTCAATATGATGTACACCGTGTTCGTCCGCAAAGGCTCTGGCTTCCTCCTTCGAGACCTCTCGTCTACCGCCATTAGTTACTAGATCCAATTTACAGCCTACCAGAGCGAATACCGGGCGATGAGGCTCGATATGTCTACGAGCCTCCATCATCCATTGGGGAATATGTTCGAAACTCGCTCTATTACAAACATCGTATACAAGGAGGGCTCCTACAGAGTTTCTGTAGTAAGATTTCGTAATTGATCTGTAAATTGAGGAAAAAAAAACTCGATAATAGAGTGATCTTGTAAGAATCATGAAGAAAAAATGCTGAATACATAGCGAATAATTATAAATTTTGGCAAATACATTTTTCAATGCATACATATATGTTATACATACCTAAATCTCTCTTGACCAGCTGTATCCCATAATTGTAACTTTATCCTTGTACCATCTTTAACTTCTATTAAGCGTGCAAAAAAGTCCACACCAACGGTTGGATCTGAAAGCTAAAGTTGTACAAAAGATTAAAATCAAAGAAATCTTTTCTTTCTTTTCATGTTATCTTCTTAACTGAGAAACTACGCTCAGAATGTATCAGTAAAAAATGATTCTATATCTGTTTTTTTTTTTCTATAAAGATAAAACTTTCTAATCTCAAAGAAGGTTATGATATCAAACTTATTAGTCAACGTCAACATTCCATTTTGCTAGTGCATCAATTTTAATAGTTCCTCCAAATAATTTGAAGAACAAATAATAGGACGTATAATTCTTTATATACACGAAACATTGCTTTAATTTTGATTAAATTCCGATCAACTTAATCAATGAAATGAATAATTCAACCAACAAAATTGCTCGCAGCAAGATTTATATTAAAATTCATTGTCCTTCATGTATCAAGCAGCAAAAAGATTAATTCAATCCATATTAATAAGATAATACAAGTGTCAGTCACTAAGTTAATCGGAATTTGATCGAGGTCACTTTCAATCTCTCCGATCCTAGAAGAGGACAAAGAGAGTTACGTAGCCCGCTAAATATACATCCTGAAATATACGTCGGAGCTGCGCGACGTGCGCCTAACCTAATTAAAATCGTCGAACCTTCGTCGAGGCGAGATCCCGAGCGGCGGAGCGAGAAATCGTCTAGCTCCGAAGCTCGGACGCTCGCTCGCTCGCGCGTCGCGTCAAATCACGACGTCCGCGCGTAACGGCGGAAACAAACAAGGGGGGAAAGGATACTGCGCAGGCAAGTGCCAGGCGAAACGCCCGTCCGACGGCCGCGTCTCGCTGTCGCGCGCGGAGGGGCACTACGCCGCGGGACGAGAGAGAGAGAGACGAAGAATACGCACCTCCGCGAACTTGCCGTCGGTGAAGTACTTCAGCAGGGAGCTCTTCCCGACCGTGCTGTCGCCGATCAGGATCAGCCGGAACTGGTAGTCGAAGATAGGCTCTACCATCTTGGCGGTGTCGCGGCGAACGATACACGCCACACGCCCGTCCGACGCGATCACGTCGATGTTCGGCCGTCGCGCGCCCAGGTTAGCAGCGTGCCGTGTCGTCGTATCTCAGCAACCCTCGCCCGCCACGCGCATCTCCCGGCCACGGCGTGCCTTGTCGCGAGCGCGCACTGAGTAGCAGACAGCTGACCGTGGGCATCAATCATCGGAGCCTACGGGATGCTCCGCCGACCACCGTGCGCGCCGCCTGCCACCAGGGCTCCCTCTCTCCCTCCCGCACTCCTCCCCTCCGGCTCACCTTCGCCCCCGCGAGACTTCTATAACCTCTACGCTCGACCGTACGCGCGCGCGCTACTCAGCGCTACTGCCTACTGCGCACAAATCCGTCGTGGCGGCGCCGGGACGGCGGACGGCGACGCGGCACGCGCGTACGATCGCGACGACGCGCCCGTTCAAAAGTTCACTCGCGCCTCCTGTTTACACTTCGGCTTCCCTCTCGCTCGCGCCCCCGTCGTTCGTCCTACTTGAAGGCTTGGCGTGTGTGTTGTTTGTCCGCGAGCTCGAGTTGGAAAGTGCAGGAGAGTACAGCCGCTGCGCCTGCCGTCGCGAACTCGCGCGTGCGGCGCTTTTGAATGTAGTACTACTACTGATAAGCTCTTTTTTCACTTCTTTGTCTTCGCTTATCGGACTTCTAATCATCGAGGTCACAGCACTGTGGTTTTATAAAGGATTCAAGAAGAATTTTTAACATCTAGCCTGAATTCTTTCCTCCTTTATCTTTCTTATCTTTTTTTTCTTCGGAAATTTATATATTTTATACT
Source organism: Tetramorium simillimum (assembly GCA_011636635.1). Classification (NCBI taxonomy): domain Eukaryota; kingdom Metazoa; phylum Arthropoda; class Insecta; order Hymenoptera; family Formicidae; genus Tetramorium; species Tetramorium simillimum. The sequence goes on along the minus strand of VBVQ01005812.1, from coordinate 6,091 downwards.
TAAATATATATTATATATTGTAGGAAATGTAGTAAGCATATTTACGAGAATAGACAAGATAGGCAGATAAATTATAATTTAATATTAATTCAAAATTTAAGAAAGAATATTCAACAGAAGAAATAAAAAAATGTTCTTTGTATATAATTTGTTCGTGCAAAGAAAGACTTTGTTAAATTTCTCACAAATCTGAAATGGTCGATGAATTTCACATTGGCAAATAATTGGCTTTGTGCTTTCCATTTAATAATGCAAATTGCGTACTGTACGTTTCTGCTTTCCATTGGATCTGCGTCATCGTGCGCCGATGACTCAAGTCGACCCTGACTAATTCTGTATAAAGATAAAGGGGAAGGGAGAAATAGACCATAGAGAAAACTAAAGAATCTGAGTATTGTTGCGTCATAATCATGTACGGTTGGTGCTGCCGCTGTTGTTATTGAAGAATCATTGTACTAATAAATAAATCTTTACATTATTTCTTAAAGTCTTATCTTTATTCTTATATATCTTAAAATCTTATCTTTATTTCTTAAAGACAATTTTATTCCTCAAATTATACGTACACCGAAAATACTATTTTGTTGTATGAACTAAAGATTTGTTTGAACGTATCCAAAGAAAACATTTAGTTGATTCAATTAAATTTTAACAAAATGGGACTCTTATTGTATACCTGTTTTGTTGAATAAAATAAAATTTGATTGAATTAACTAAATTTCTTGTTTGGATACGTTCAAACAAATTTTCAGTTCATACAACAAAATCGTATTTTCAGTATATAGATTTGTAGATACATGTAACTTGTTCAATTTAAATATTGAATACTCTTTCGAATATGTATTTGTAGAAATTATTTAGAGAAAATTGTAAGCCAATTGGTCTTATTTATGTTTGTATCAGCAAATTATATTCTATTATGCAAATAAATTAAAATTTTTAAATCCTCGGGATGTATCACGTGCGTCAATTTCTATGTATGGTAAATACTTTCTTATCGCGTAATGCAGTTATCGACTTGAGCTAACTTGAATCGACACGAGCGTCGCTAGAAGTCATGCAAATGGAAAGTACTTTGTATGCCATGTATGATATTATACACATTCACACATTAGGCTGCATAGATTTATTTGTTTTAGCGTTAGATTGTGTAACTACATACTTTCTACATTATTGAATAATTGTAGAAATTGTAAAAAATAATGATACTTAGAAAGAGATGAAATTGTTAAATAAAAGAAATTTTTATAAAAAAATTTGCAGATGTTAGAGTGTCTCTCCTCGTTTCCTTTCTTTTCTCAAAGCTCGAATGTTTAAATGCGGGAAAGTGCAAGAGAGCGTGGCTAAAACAAACAGATTTGCTTTATCTCTCAAACTTTCTCTCCCTGCTTTCCCTCTTCGCTCCCCCTCGCGGCCCAGCGACTTACATGCACATATTAAGCGCGTTTCTTTTCAGCGGCGCTTTTGCGTTCCTTTGCAACTTTTCTTTTTCTTTTACATCAGTCCAGTTTATAAACAGCACATCGATTTCATTTCGAATGCAGAAGGTATAACGCAACGTAGCTAAAGATCTATTGTTGTTGACGTGTTGTTATTTTATTGACAGTCTAACAGTATGATGCGATTCCGATATTTGCTGATAAAAATATGGGATACGTAATGTCAATTATAGGTTTTCATTATTGTGAGTACTTTTTAGAATATACGTCCTTAAATTATTAATAAGAAGAATGGATATACGATAAAACGGAGACCGAGAACATCTTGAATTTAAATATGAAATCAGATTAGCAAAACATTGACAGCATGCGTGACGTAAAAATATCTCACTCCAGAACATTTCATCCATACCTCGCGTTTCTTCGTAATGAAAGGAAGTGTTTTCAGATATGTAATTTTTATTATACCTAACTAATAAACGTCGCGTAAATAATTTCATCGCGAAAGAATAAAATTTTTATTTTATTCAATCATTTGAGGACCGGTGATCTTTGAACAGTCAGGGCATTTACTTCACTTTTGAATTTTATAAAAAAAGAGTATAATGTCCCAGTAAACACAAAGTAACAGTAATATAATATCAATGTTAAAATTTTCTACTCAAAAATATAACTATTATGTACAAGACATGTTACATTGTTATATTGTTGAGTGAGAAATTATAACATTACATTAGGCGATTTTTGGCGATCGTTTGGTATATGTACTAGGTTGTCGTTGGGCAAGTTTATACCAAACATTTCATGTAATGTACTAAATATTCATGCAGTACAAATGTCAAGATATATTCCAGAAATATATCCAAATATCTTTAGAACGTCTTTATAATGTACCTTATTGTTAGACATTTATGTAAATTTATGTATTGTCTAAATACTTAATACATATATTAAATGTTGATGTAAACTAACTCAGTGACAACCTGATACATGTACCAAATGGTCGCCAAAAATCGCTTATTATTGTTACTTTGTGTTTACTGGGATTTAATCAGAGTTCATTAAATTAAAATTTTTCCTCTTAATAAAAAAAAACTTTTCTTAAAAAGTTAAACAAAGTAAAGATTTCAAAAGGTTAAGAAGGTCGAGATTTTATCGAGTGTTATTGGTGAGTATACTCCGTATTTACGCTATGAATGCCACGTTCTACTTGACACGCGTCGGACGCTTTATACGCGCGAGTTGAATCGGCGCGACGTCCGCTAAACGCCTCGTAACGTCGTATTAATTTTTTAACGCCTCACACCAGGAGTGAGCTTTCGCGAAGACAACTTGTAACGCGGTTACTTGTAACACTATCGACAGTGACTTGAGAAAAACTTATACGCCGCTGGTGACGCTGACCTCAGACTGGGTTTCTTCGGACGTATTTCTATCTCATAGAGGAGGAAGACAGAACACAATTGTTACAAACCAGCTTGACAATTTTATTGAACTTTTTTTATTGAACTATCTTTGTAAAGAAAAAAAGGTGTAAAGTTGTTGGTTTATAACAGTATTCTGTTTTCTTTTTCCTTGAACGAAATAAATGTTTCTGAAGAAATATAGTGTGAGAAGTTTATTGAAGACAAATGACGAAGATACCTTTGATATAACGTTAGTCGCTGATGGATAGTTGAAAAGTTATTTGAATGAGATATTTGCTGATTTTAAAATAGCGAAGACGCTGTAGTAGATCAGTTTACTTTATATGCTGCGCTATTTTCATTTCACCATTGCAATTTGAAATTAATCTTTTGTTTCATTACATTGTCGCGTCATTATGCATAACGTTATATTATTCTTGCATTTATGATTCAGCATTCACGTCCACAATATATAATATATTCAATTCAGAAACATCCAATACCCAACTTTAATTTTACTTTTTAATTAATTCCTATATTGCAGGGATTTTTTGTTATTAAGACATTTAAGTAAAGAATAAGCTTTAGTTTTTGCTCTCCTGCTCCATAAAGTACATATCATTTTTATTTTTCCTATTAAGTCCTCAATTAAGTCTTCAAATTAAATCCTAATTAAATCCTCAAATTAAGTTTTTTGTCCTGCTTTTATTTTTCAAATATTTATTATATTATCACTATACTGAAAAAAAATTCTGGTTAAAAACGGACGAATTAGAAATATCTTGTGGGCGTGATCAAATATTCTGGTTATTATAATAGAAATTCTGATTATTATAATAAAACTCAGGTTCTTATAATAACCAGAATATTTGATTAATTCTAGAAGATTTTCTAATTCGTTCGCTTTTAACCAGAATTTTTTTTCAGTGTAATAAAAACGTGTATATCGTGTATACGTATGTGATTGTTCGTAGTGTATTGAGCTCGGGTCCGTGGGTTTGCTAAGCCCAAATGACTGTGCGGATCAGTCACCCCTGCGGAAACATTGCTAGGATATATTCTTACGGTCAAAACGCCCTTCGCTTAATGCTCGAAGAAGCTATTACTATGGAGGAGATATCTTCCAGAAACATTTTCGAAATATCACAAGACGACGATTGCGATATTATCATCGCATTGCATTAACCGCGTACGTCATCGTCATCGAACAAATATTCTCGGAAGGCATCAAAGAGTTAAAGGAAAGCAGGTAGGCCTTGAATCTAGGCGTAAAGTCACAGGATTCCTGCGCAAGGTCCCTGTCGACAGTATATCGACGTCGCCGGGTGCGATATACGGCAAACTTCGTTTACGCGCCGTTGCCGGGTGAATCGCGGCGGCGCGTGAACGGCGGGCGCGCGATTGGCCGGCCGGCGCGACGGCCGGCGCCCCGGATTGGCCGCGGCGGTCCGGGGCGAAGTGAGCCGCGACGCGGCCGTGCCTGGCCGCGCCGAGCCGAGCCGAGGCGAGCCGCCGCGCGACCATTCGTACGCAACACGCGACGCCGGTTGCGCGGCGGTCGACGCGCGGTCGGCTTTTCCTTTTCACGCGAGTGTGCGGAAACGCTCAAAAACGATCGTCGACTCGCGACCGAACGTGTGCGGGCAAACGCGCGCGCGCGCCGGCGGCATGTCTCCCGTCAAAATGTGATCGGACGATTTTCCCGCGTCTTTTCTTCTCGGGACACTCGGAGGCGGAGACGGGAAGGAGTGCCGGTGAGTTTCGCGCGTCACGAGGACTCGCGGCCGATGGCGAGCATGACACTTCCGTGAGGAGCCGAAGGTAATTTGCAGGGTGTTTATTCCGACAGACATATGGTTCCGCAATAGCCACTCGCCCTCGTCCTGAGTAAAGAAAGAATTCGAAGTTACTCACTTCGTGGCGTTCGCTATTTTCTCCGATCTTCAAACTCATTCTGTCTTTATTTCAATTGTTCTCTTTTTTTTTTAATTATCACGACCAAGGCTGTCCACTAGTCACTTGTTTCACTCCCACATTCCCGCGCGGCATTTAGCGGCGTTGTTAAACGGCCGATTGGATACTTTAGAAAGGCACGAATAGACGTTCGGAACCGTTACGACCGATCTCTGATTTTTACCGTGAGGAATTCAGGCTCACAGAAATAAATTCCTTCGGGAGAATTGATCGATCGGGAAGATCGTTGAGCGGATCTCGTTGCAGAGGACATCACATGGATGTCTGCACGTGTGTCGAGATGATGCGCTATTTAAAAATACAGAAATTTCCCTGTCTTGTCAAGCGCGGCGGTTCAAATCGTCGCGCGCGGCGAAGCGCGCGATTCGAGTTTTCGCTGCGGTGAATCCGCACGCGTTCTTTGCGCACTCATAATGAACCAGGTCGCGCGTGATCCGTGGCTAAAACATACAAAGTTATCTAATAAAAACATAATACATATGCATTCTCACTGACAAAATATTCGGTTTTGACCTTACCGTGATTTTTAGCAAAATATGGACATTTTATCGGTGGAGGCACTCGTGTTACATTTTACCGCTTAGATTGCTTTGTATATGGCAGTTTTTATAGCGGTCTTTATAACGATACTTATATTCTATTTTTAATTATTGTTTTACTACAGCTACATCTTGTCGTTGTTGTTTTAAACGCGTGCAAGAGCATATGAAAATCGGTGTCATCCTCGAATAACTTCGGAGTCGATATTTGCGACTAAAAGTTCCGTGCGATATGTAAAATCTGAAAATTTCGACGAAATTTGGTTCTTGAAAGCATACCGGTAATTATACCACATCCATTATTTACCTAACAATGTGAAGATAATCGATTATTTTACTAGAAACTTGACAAGCAAGACAAGATTCGGGACAGATTGTATGTACAAAGCCTAGTTTAAATGATCCATAACTCACGATAGTTCTATCTATCATTTTACATGCGACTATAATGCAAAAAACTTTTGAAGAATTAAAACATACCTTGTACACGGAAAGAATATTCTACTGAAAATTGGTATGGTTGCATATTAATGAGGTAACAGACCGGTATTATTGCAAAATTTAGTGTGTTTATAATAAAAACTGTGAATATATATATTACGTATTGAAACCATACAAATTTTTGTTATAAACACACTAATTTTTGCAAAAATACCGGTCTGTTACTTCATTAATATGCAACCATACCAATTTTCGGTAGAATATTCTCTCCGTGTATATAAAATATATATAC
>VBVQ01005811.1:0-10854 GCA_011636635.1 Tetramorium simillimum | reverse complement strand
TGTGTGTATGTATATATATATATATATATATATATATATATATATAAAATATATATACATAAATAATATGTATATATATAAAAAATATGTACATATATATATATATATATATATATATATATATACACATATATACATACACACATGCACACACACAAGTTTCGAGAGAAGAGAGAGCGAAATGGAATGCATTTGCCCTTGGATGAAGAATGGCCGAGTCTACATTGAAGAGAAATGTAGAAAAAAAGATACTCGAATTATTATACGAACCAGGGAAATGCCAATTTATTTCTTTCACATTCGTGATCATATGAATATTCATGTTGAAATTATTACGCGTTAAAATTATTTCACAAATATCATGCTTACGGGGAAGTAGTTTAACACTGCTAGTTAAATATATGTACAATGGTATCAGTAAAGAATTTAAAGCTGCATATGAGAGATAATTGTCACTAACGATAGTCTCCTTCCTATCTCTCTTTCTGTACACGATTACATGCGCGCGCGTGCGCGCGCGCGTGTGTAGAAAAAAATTGTATTATTAGTCATACGCTATATTTATGACATGTAATCAGTCAATTACAAAAAGTTCATTTCGACAGCTTTGCGTAAAAATATCTGCACTCGGTCTGGTTAGTCGCTAATTATAATTTCTGAGCATGTAAAGCATTAGTGGCAAATGCATTCGTATACAGAACGCACACTTTGTCAACGGTGTTGTTTGGTAACGACAAATAACGATGTCGATGACGCAATTGGCAATACGTCAAACATTTGCTTGGCCTTCTTAAACTTGAAATCGACCATCGCTTAATTTTTCGTCTGCCAATTGCATCTATACAAAAACTGTTGAACAATATCTGTTGGATATTGTGAAAAATAACACGTGCACTCGGTCTTCTTTTCAAACAAGACTCAGTGGCGATCGTTTATCGATCGTACTTGATATATTATTGGCGAAACATTTATAATAGCTTTAATATGTATAACGTGTAATAAATCTAATTCCCACAGGGCACAGTGGTTAACATCAGTGGGCAGTCCAGGTAGTGAGATACACCACTGCGAGTTTACAAATTGGGAAACTATTACAAAGCAACAGTATCAAGGTTTTGTGATTCGTTTCTGAGAGTACAGCGCACAATTGTGATAACGTGTATGTTTGATGTTGCATTAAACTCTAAATATTAATGCCAACTGATTGATTTGCATGTGGCATAGAATACGTTCAAAAATTCCATAACATCCGGAACAGTTGTGCGACAATTTTATAAAATACACAGCAGTATCTTAATTTACCTCGACGGTTTGCGTATTATACGATTTGATTTGATAAAAGACACAATATTTGATATATATTATATATATTTAATAAATTATAGATTCCATGTAAAAACTTTCAAAGGTCATTGCTCAAAGATATATATTCGACGAAAATGTTACCCTCGATTACATTATAGATAATTGGAATGTTTACAAATTAAACACAATGACACCATATAGATTTTCTTTTACATGTATGCATATACATATAAACGTAAACCAGATAAACTATTCGAGTACTTTGGAACAAAATCACCTGTAACGTCCTGTGATATAACAACAAGCCAACATAAAATATTATATGTACAAATACGCAATTGCTCCTCGAAACAGAGTGCAGCTCGTAGATATCGAACACTCTTACGCGAAATGGCTCGTAATTCCGTTAAATTAAATAATTAAATTGTCCGTAATACATCGAACACGTATTTATTCTTACTTGACTGTACAGCTTGATTATCTCGAACCAACTTTTTTTTTATATATCATTACGCACGAACATATTGTCTTTTCGTTGATAGAAGACAATGGCCTATTCTTGTTCTATTGATATACAAGTTGTATGGCTCAATAAATTTCTTCTATTCGCAGCTTTCCACTCCATAATATCACAGGACAAGTAGTTTACAAGATCCATAATTAGTTGCTATCCTCATAGATAAATGTTGCGTCTAGCATTAACAGCATAATATGATAATCACAGTGAACTTTAGGTAAATGCACAGATACTCGTCGAATCAATTCCACAGTGTCGGCATTCGAACAATTTGTACAGACTATCTCAGGCACGTTCTGGGAAATATTAAACGGTCAGGAAAATTCCCTCCAAAAATTTGATAAATATTATACAACAGATTTGCATTGCACTTACCAGACTTTCCAAGTATCTTGTAAGCGCAGGACTCATTCGTGACATTTCTTCCAGAAGATTAGGTGTTTTTGAGAGGTACGCCATCATTCTTCTTCCAGCTATAGGCAATAAGTTTGCAGCCAAGCGTTCGATATCGGTTACCGCTACAGTTACCTAAATATGTATATTGCAAATGTAAGTAGAGTACAGAGATCATTTAGTACGTGGCGTAATTGTATGCATCTGTAAGCACGTGTATTTTGTGTGTGTATGTGCGTACGTACGTGTGTGCGCGTGCGTGTGTGTGTCGCCTATTACATGCATGCAAGTACACAAAAAGTGATGTAAATAAATGAACTTGTTGATATATCCACCTCTTCTGCCAGACGATCGAAACCGTTTATATACAGCTGACATGCTTGGTGTATCCTCAGCTCGTCATTATTAATTTTCCAGATAGATGCTAAAGTTTGACACTTGCTCATCCACGAGATGGCCTGTGTCGAACTAACCGTTACACCGTCAGTGGTTTCTCGATGAATAAATTCCATTGATGCTGTAATTACTTTACACAAAAATTCTGTACGTATATTATCCCTCTTGTCATCTCGGTACCACGTGAGCATCACTTTGTTCGTTATGTCTTGAAAAAGATAGGGCTGAACCTGCAGAGCATTTAAGTAACAAACAAATGTTTGTACACGAACGAATTGTATCTTACTATAAGTTACTCACCACAGATTCGAACAAGTTGTTTAACGGTTTCAACATTTTCAAATTGAGACATGCCATCATGTATAGGACATTAGCCACTTGTACGTGTAACAAAATCAAGTCGTACCAAGCTGGAGTTTGGAAGACAGCTAGCGCGGCAAACGGTTGTGGCCCACCAAGGTGTCCATCCCACAATTCTTCCGACTTTATTACCGCACTATCTCCTCGTTCGAGTATCTCAGCCTACATAGCAGAAATCAACAAAATTAATAGCGTAGCTCTAATCAACTATACTGAAGTGTATGTAGTTTACTTAGCTTATTAAAGTATAGTTACTAACTATACTCTAATCTCAATACACTTAAAATTCAAATAATTCACACGATATGTATTCGACTGCGTCGTGTAATGACAATTTACTGTGATCTCTCTCTCTCTCTCTCTCTCTCTCTCTCTCTTCTACGTACATCGATAAATATGTCCAAGAAAGTAACGCAGTGCTGTAAAAATGCCGTCACTTGAATGTCAGACAGACCGATGTCTTGCATGCACAATCTCTCCTTTGGTAACTTTCCGAGTTTATTCATCAACTTGGCCGCCGCTTCCATTCTTTTCTTTATGTGAAGCGTCCACAACAGACAGCAGACACCTGACGAATGAATATAAAAATGTATTTACGTAAATTTACACGAATATTTACTCGCATACTTTAGAAATATATACTCTAGAAAAACATACTCTAGAATAGTTTGCCGAAAAAGGCAATGTAAAAACGAATTTACCGTGTCTCATACTCTTCATGGGTATTTGTCGCAAAACGGTCAAGGCAGCTGCGAGCGAATCCAGCTGAGTGACATCTCTATCCCACGACATGGCAAACTCCCAGCATAAATTCGCCAATAGAACGCTGCTTGTTAAACTGTATGGAAAATGTCGTTTGAGTAGGGCCATATTGTCTGAAGAAGAAATGAGAAAGGTTTTTAATTCGACGACACAGCATTAGTACATCAGTTTTAGGATTTTTTTCCTCTCTAAACTATGCCTTGCCTAAAATGCACGCTTCTGCAGTCGTGTCAACTTTCGCCTCGTCTCCGATTTCTATCGATAAAGAAAGAAGTTTTGTTTGTTCGTGTTGAGGTACTTGGACAGCAGTCGCTTCGCTCAGCGTATCGTCCGATTTCAACTGTATAGAGTCCACTGATTGCAACTGATCGAATTCTACATCGGTCGTGTCGATCAACCGCGCTGGATCGATACCTGTTGTACTGAGCCATTTTGCAACCAGTTCAGACACCGAGCCTGAGATTCGAACCAGAGTGGAAATGTGGAGGAATAGTAAATGTGAACGGAATATTATCATCTATACTAGGGGGTGTTTAAACAATTACCTTTTCCTCGAGAAAGAATCGATGCTAAACAAGTGTCGTTTCGCGCGAATGGTAGAGCAAAGAATTGTGTCGTCTCATCTGGTACAACTCGCTGACTAGAAAATTAAAATGAGGTTTCTTATTATACGGTAGCAAAAAAAGAAAAATCACGATTTACATTTCGTTCAATATACATTCTAACATTCTATTCCTAACAACGCACCTAATAACAGTATTCAAAATAGTGACATCCTCAAGATTCCCAATCAACAATGCGAACTGACAGGTATCGTTACTGACATTTTCCCATTCGCTAATCGAACTGTACGTTTCTTCATCCGGTGTGACATCATTCGGTTTATTATTCTCCAATACATCTATTTTAGTTACGGTATTACCATTTTTTACGTTTTCCTCCTCATTCCCATTATTTTCCAACTGTGCAAATTTCTGACTTTGCAATCTCTCTTTATATTTCTCTAAAGTCATAGCGGTCGCTCTACACGCTAATGCAGCAGTAAGCGCGTTGAAAGGTTTCGTACATTCTGTCAGGATAGCGCGTACGTTTTTCCACCATAAAGAAATCTCGTTATATTCAACACATATTTCTTCCACATCTGTTAGATTTCAATTGATTAAATTTAATGACTCAAACGTGAATTAATTGCGGATACATGATATTCTAAAGAGATTTTTAAAGTAAAATTTACCAGCTAACAAACATACGACACGCAGCAGCTGCGTAAAGCGTTTCAATTCAATTTCCGAAAACGTAGCTTCTTCCTTGTGCGTCCAATATATCAGAGCCAATCGCATGAAAATAAACGGTTGAATGTTACTGTCTTTAGCCGCTTGCTGCCATTTCTCTATTATATCGTCGGAATACATCCATCCTTGATATATCAATCTTGCTAAAAGTTACATTAAATCGCATAAATTTACAACACACGTACGTATATGATGCAATGGCATGTCTTCTTATTACAAAGCATACTTACAAATCTCGTGCACATTTTCTTCCTTCAAGTCTTTTCGTAACCCAATCAATCTCGACGTTCCTAATTCGAAGCACGATAAAAAGTCGAAGAACGCATTTTCATCCTTAAATTTGACTTTAGTTTCTGTGGAAATGTCACCACATCTCAAGTTGCTTAACATTTTGGCCAATTTGGTAACACGGTTTACTTCTCGTTCCGAAGTTAATAATGTCAAAGATAAATTTTTAACGCTCATTGTGTTATTAATTGTTGTAATGTCGTACTCGGGTGGTACATCAAGTTGAGATTTGACATATTTATAAAATGTAATTATTCGTCGCAACTGCATTGTCAATTGACAAAGTATCTTGGCAGTAGGGTCCAATTCTTCTTCCTCCTCTACTTTATTCTCATCTTCTTTTCCTTCTTCTTTTTCTTCTGTAAGAAGTATTAACAAAACAAATTTATATAAATTAGAAAGATATGACATCGCCGTGATAAAACAATCAAAATGATACAAGAATATACTATTCGATGTACTATTTGAACCCTGGTTATTTTTTTCGCAACACATCGTTTATCACAATATAGAAAGATTTTAAAGATACATTAATATTGGTATTATTTTAATTATCAATTTAAATATATATTTTAATTTAATTATATGTACTATTTTAGTTTTGCTTCGAGTTCGGTTTTGGTTTCAAGACCGACTGTAACGGCAAATAGTTTTGCAAAAGCGAAAAAATATACATAATTCACACAAAAAATACTATTAGTCACAAAAGCTTCAGCTTGACCGTATATTAATAATTTTGTTGCATTCATTTGAAATCATTCGTATATAATTTGTGTATATTACTTTTTATTTATTATATACTATATTATAATATAACGCAGGAAACTTTATGGGATGTGCGCATGTACCTCGTTTCACTACAAAACAATCCGTCGCAGCGAGTAAGGCGTCTGGTAAAATATGCTTGCTATTCATTAAGACCTCTAGTGTCTGTATCCGAACTTCATTCGTTTCCAAACCCAAACAAATAGTAGTAACTTCAGAAATTAATTTCGCCTCGTTAAAATCCTCTTCCCTGAGAAAAGTCCTCAGTTTCCTAAGTAGATGGATGTCGCGTGCCCGTTTTCCGTTTTTGCTATTAAGCGCAAAGTGAAATGGAACACAAATCTCCTTTAATCCTCCAAGTGGATCAATAAACACACAGGAATATTGCGCTTTATTCTTCGATAAAGTGGCACTATCATTCGCGCCCAGAAAACCATAATTAATGTACAGTAATCTGCAAGAGCATATTAGAGCACATTACAGCGAGCGATGTTATATTTGATGGGAGATGCGTAAGGCAAGAAGGTAGAGAAGACGAAATGGAAGAACGAAAAAGAAAAAGATAAAGTAGTACGATAAATTATAATAATGAGAACACGCATCTGATTTACCGTCCATTCTTGCTAGCGGTGAATGTAGTGATTTTTGGACCTTGCTGTATACTCCAAATATCTATTACACCTTTCTTTGGCGCGTAAATAACTAAAAACAGAGCGGTGCGTAAGAAAGCTTTACGTCCAGATTTATTATCAACATTCCTACGTATTCCACGATCTCTCTCCTCGGCAACTTCAATCCAACCGCATTGAGCGTCGCGATATCCTTTCCACATTCTCACAGCTACACCCTTTCTATTATTTACGAGAATCACTCTGCCCATAGCGTCCGATATTACCGAAAACATCTTGTTTGGGCTACAAACGATGCAATCACCTTCTCTCATAATATCGCTTAAACCAAATCGACATGTCATTGTCTCCACGGATTCATGGCTAGTACCTTTCGACGTTGCTTCAGATACTGCATTCTTGGAATTTCCACGAAACCATCTGAGGTAAAAAAAAAGTTAATTTATTGGAATAAATTAATTCTTGAAGAATCGCCATTCGGCAAGTATGACGCACGACGAAAAATACTTACGGCACAGCGGTACCGATAGCGTTAGCCAGTTTGCTTGCCATAGCAATAGCAACATCCGACAGCACCGGGGCATTACCACCTTCCAGCGCATAATGGAATCCTACAAACGGCCGTTTCCCTGTTGCGAGGACTAAATTGTGTTGCGGCGCACTAGATCTATACGTCGCGTTATATCCACCGCATATCGAAGCTGTCATTAAATGATCAAAGCTATTTATCGATGTTGTACCAATCACCTCTGAATCATTCGTAATATCTTGATTCTTGAAAATCCACTTTTTGTATGATAAATTTGTAACTGGTGGCAAATCGTTGCAATTCGCTTGAACTGTCAAGAAGCAGAGAGGACAAAAAGAATGATGAAATCGAAATTTTAAGCTAACAGAACGCAATGATCTTTACATACCTTTAGCCAAATGATTTCTGCAGGCACGTAAAGTTGAAAATAACGGAAATCCTTGTAATATACAAACACCACTATTATATAAAATGTAAATTTCTTCATTCGAGGCAGCACTACCAGCGTGTCTGGGCAAGCAAAACGATTGACACTTGATTCCTAAAACCGATTCATCATGGATTTGTTCTCCTAAGAGCAGCGCACCTGTCTAATAGAGGAAAAAAAGAATACAGGCGTAATAGACTGATGACAGAAGAAATGATAATATTGTAGTAAAAGTAGTAAATAATAATAAAAAAGAATCAATATTCTTACTTCCGTGTAGAATCTAATGAATCCTGTATTATAGCCGACAGCTATACAGGTCCAATCTGGACCAGCAGCCTTTCCCAAGGATATCAAAGGTAAGCAGATTACAGATGTCACCCACTCACTGTGAAAACAGCTCTCTTATTATATAACATAAATAATATTACTATGTGCCACAAAAAAAAATTACGTACTTCGCTTCTTTCGTCACTTCTCCATGCCATGTTACGTGGAACTTGTATTTTACCTCGTCTAATTCTTGCGAATCCCATCTTGCTAGTAATAAATGTCAACATATTTAAAATTTCTTTTTAATTGTGTGTATGTACAAATTTCATCAACTCGCAACACTTTACAGTTCGACACTGATGAAAAGAAATGTACACACACGTACACACATATAAATAATTACAAGATATTTGCACTTACAAACAAATATAATCATTCTTGTGTTCCAAGCCATTGCAAATACATCTCCAACCGATGATAGCGATATAGCACATTCATGAAGAGGTAATTCATTGCTCGGTACATACTCCACTGAAAAAGAAACCATGAAACAGAATTGCACATTATGCTTATTGTAGCGAATAAAGAACTCACATTTGCTAACAGCATCGCCATAAAGCAATCTTTTAACATTGTCCACATCTGGTATATTTGCTATTCCTTTAATTTGACAGGACATTACGCTTAGTTAATTATGTACAATAGCAACTTTCTTTGGTAATACTTAATCTTCGTAGTTTTACCACAGTATTTACATATAAGATAAACATAGCCTATTGTGTAATACAATACATACAATATGTCCAGGTTCTATAAAAATAGTCACTTTCGTTTTTTATTTTCCGACAAGGTCCCACAACATACTTTGTTACTCGTATTCTATATAATCATAATTATTAATCATTACGAATAATTAAGAATCGTAAAAGTATCGACGATTGACAAAACAGGATTGACAAAACCTTACACCTTCACTTCTGATCACAAAAATGGATACTATGGTCATTGGACAGGAAGATGAGAATCAGATTCTTTATGTTACCACAGGTCCCACAGGTCTAGTTTCCACCGTAGGCGATGCTCGAAGTCGATGCGATTAATCGATTAATCGATTATTTAATGTCAAACAATCGATATTTTTTAACGATTTTCTTGACACCGATTAATCGAAGAAATCGATTGTTTTATTGCAATTAATCGATAGAATTTGTCTGCTTTTAACGTGATTGTTCAAATTTGAATTTTCATTGTGATTTGGCCATTCACGACACCCTTGCAACTCAGAACTGTATTTCTAAAGAAGAAGAGGAAGTTGGAGGGATTTCAATAGAGTTGCGTCAGTTTTTAAATTTGCCTGTGGCAAATCGAACAAGTATTCCCTATGAAACGTGGGATTCTCTGAAACTCCAGTTTCTAAATGTATATAAGGTAGCAATGACACATCTTTCAATAGTGTCTACTTCGGTACCTGCAGAGAGGCTATTTTCAGAGGCAGGACTCGTTGCCAGTGATATGCAAAATAGATTGACAGGATCTAATTTGTCAATGCTTATTTTTCTTTCATCAATAGATGAAACATGATGGGTATAAGGATAATACTCACATTTTTTTATTGTAATTTTAAGGCAAAATATCAAACAATAATTCTTTAAAAAGTTAAAACTTAAAATGTATAATATACGTATTACTTAAAATGTATATGTATAGTTAATTTTCAATTATGGTTCATTCAAAAACAGAAAATTTGTATTTTAATCTTATTCCTACGTTCATACGTTAAAAATATTTTATATTTTAATTAAATGTTTTTAATATTTGTTTTTGTATATAATTTTGATTTATTTTGCAATTCAATAACATAATTTATTATTAATTACAATATTAGTTCAATTTATGCTGCATTTTCTATATTTGCACGTTTCACTTTCTTACATTAACATTATGTGAAACAACTGCACTCAATGTCTTTTAATATTTCTATATACGAATATTTCTATATTACGCTTGTTTGCTCTTGCGTAATTTAGATGTGGAACATGTATGCTTGTAAAAACAATTAATCAATAGCTTAATTACAAAATATACACTTAACAATATTTTGAAGAAAATAAGAAACAAAACTGCATAAACATCGATCAGATTTTGTTCCACCCAGCTCTGAGATCTAAGCGGCGTAGCTAAACTTCCATTTGGATGACGAACGGCATACTCAATACCCCAAACAGCTAAGTCTAATGGTGGTATTGGCCGATCCCGAATTTCACTAGATAATTGTTTCATGTTTCTCGTGTAACTGTATCAAGAAATGTTTTACTATTAATAATAAAATTCAAAATTATGCATCAATTAAAGAAAAAACCAAATATGATTAGATATATAAATAGGAAAATAAAATTTTATAATCTATTATTTTATAAGCGATTGTTTTCATAGAAATTTATAAATTGTTTAAAATAGATTAAATATTAGAATTTAAACATTATTTAAACTGTGACTATATTGTTAATTTATTGCCTAAATAATAATAGTATTAAAATATAAGCGAAATATGATACCTTTCATTGTAAAGTATTTCTTCAACTGCGCGTAATATGGACTGTGTGGACAATGTTTTAACATCCAAGTATACGCCTAAGCCTTTAGCCACTAATATTTGCGTATTGGATTTTTCATCCACAAAAAAAGGCATTACAATCATTGGTAAACCTAACCAAATGGCTTCCTGTGTGCTGAGAAGACCACCATGCGTCCAGACTGCTCTTACATTTTTATGGGCTAAACATAAAAATATATTATAATAAATTATAAATCTCAACTATGATGATGATTTCACATTGATACAAATCATTTCTAAAAACGAATTTCTTATTATAACAAAAGCTAATCTCTTATTATAAAAAAATTATTATATATAAGTT
>VBVQ01005810.1:0-10857 GCA_011636635.1 Tetramorium simillimum | reverse complement strand
GCTCTAAAGCAATTAAATTACCATAAAGCGGTGATTTATTTTATTAAAATTATGTTATTTTTCTTCTCTTAGAATATAAAAGCTTGAAAAAAGTAATAATAAATTTTTCCAATTTTCGAAATGAATAAGAACATTCATTTTTAATTTTCAAATTCTAATGTTTAATTCTAACACATATTCAATTCTTAATAATCGTTTTTACACAGAATACGTTTTAGTATTTAGATATTAAAAAATCAAGACTGAATCATGAATAATAAAACACAGTAACAGGCTATAAATCAATACG
The DNA here is from genome assembly GCA_011636635.1 of Tetramorium simillimum. NCBI lineage: Eukaryota > Metazoa > Arthropoda > Insecta > Hymenoptera > Formicidae > Tetramorium > Tetramorium simillimum. The sequence goes on along the minus strand of VBVQ01005810.1, from coordinate 10,568 downwards.
CGTGTTAGCACAGTTATGAATCTAAATGCGCGAATTTATGCAATATCATTTTATCATTATCATTAATTTAAAAAAAACCATTACGCCTTTAATATATTTGTATTGAGATTTTTTGCTTCTAACTTTCAGAGATAATATACCAAAGCAATTAACAATAGTATATAATAAGTATTATGCGTGTGATATATTTATATGTATTCGCGAATTATATAAATGGCGAGAGGAAGTATTATGTTTGTGCGAACGTTAACTGCACTACCAACTTCAGTATAGAATTGAATGTGTATAGTTAGGAGGGATTTCGAGATACATCCGGAATCAGTGTAGTCGACATAGCCGTGGGATACGTGGCTCGGTATAAAATAAAGGATCACCCCAGGCGATGCCTCGTCTATCGGCCGGCAATATCAGCGGGAATTGAAATAGTCGTGATATTTCTTTGAGAGGTGAGAACGGAAGGCGAATAAGGGAGGCGACGTTCGTGATGAGGGCGACGCGGGGAAGTAATAAAAGGCGACGAATGGGGTTTGCGGTACATGGCCGCCGCCGACGACGACGACGATGCCGCGGGAAAAATGGAGGCATGTTAGGTCGTTCTTTCGTCGTCGCTGTACAATCAGATTTCTTAGCGCGCCGTTCCATCAGAAGCGCCGATACTCGAACTCTTTTGTCGCGATGGGGCAAAGGCAGGCGCTATTGGGCGACAATGACGACGCGGAGACAAAGGAAACGAGCGGCTTTCCGTGATGAGAAACGGACACCATCGAGATCGAACAAGGGTACCTATATCCGCGGATGGCATTATTTTCGGTGAAAGAACAAAAGTGCGAAGTAGAGTCGTTCAAAAGTACGGAGTAACTTTAATAAATTGTGGCTAATCAAGCTATTAATTACGAATTAACAAATCAATTTTTCAAATACTTTGTTAATAATTATATTATAAGACATTGAAGACTTCGCTTGTCAGCGAAATTAGAACATCGTTATGACGCAATTAATTATTACATGCCATATTTAATGACGTTCTCTGATTACGTTATAAAATATTGTATTGCAATTTGATGTAAAACGTATCATTCCTATTAATTTTGAACATTTATTATTTTGGTTTACTATTTGCCTTCTATTCAGAATTAATCTTCAAATTCTTTTGCACTTACGCACTCTTTTTCTCTTCGTCTTTAAAAAAATATTAAAAATATACTTTGTAATTGTATTATAAAAATAGGATTTTATATATTTTTTTAAATTTAATTTATTAATTTCTTTTTTACCGTCCTGAAGCATTTCTCTTTAATGATTTACCGAGAAAAACACTTCATGGGAAACATCGGGATAATATTGCGGTACGGAAACGGCGGGGTCGAAGCAAAGTGGCCAATTAACGCGTAATACCTGTTCGAAAATCTTTACGACCTCCTGTAAACTACGGTCGGTATCCTAGCAACAAGATGAAAATGTTCGAAATCAAGGAGAGACGCTTCGGCAACTGGGCAATTCCTCGAAATATGAAACAGAACAACCGAGGTTGCCGGTATCTATTCCGCGCATTTGCAATTACATTGAGCTCTGCATATTCATCGCACGTGAATTTGAATTCAAGAATGTATATATTTTTCTCCTTTCCCCTTTCTCTTACCTTTCTTCCTTCTCTCAAGTAAGCCTCTAACAGCCTAAAACGATTCCGGAGGATCTAATATTAAGGAAACACGGAAACACATTAAGAATAACGCATAAAACCAAGATTCACATTTCTAACAAAACTGAATTAATACAATAGTGATTATTTGGCGATTGATTATTAAAGTAATTATAAAGACTATTATTATGGCGATTATTTTCAATGAAAAATGAACTAAAAATAAAATATTAATCTTTTAAATTACGTTCTTCCATTATTACATACAGAAGGTTCTTTTCGTGAAATTCTTTATATATATTTGATGTGTCACTATAAACTTTCCGACAAGTGTCCTCCGATAGATAGATAGATTTGTATTGTCATTAACAACGAGTTTAATTAGTGATCTATCAACTCTGAAAACAGTTTCTTTTCTGCTACAGAACTCGCAAAGTCGTGCTTGCCATCAGTCTTATATGTACTAACGCTATTTATTGAGCAGTGAGTAAGCTCCTTTGTAAAATGCGCGCTTATCGAGGCCGCACAATAGTGCGCGGGAGAGAGTAGTCTGTAAACCAGGCCGCCCAGGGGTATCGAGAGACCGGGGAAGTTTAATATTACCATCAGAACATCGTCTACAAGTCCTGCGGGGCAAGTTGCGGTCTGACGCTCGACATAGGAACTCTTGTCACAGGATTCAACTTCTGCGGGTTGGTCCGACGGCACGGATGCACGCGCGCGCTCGAGAGAGACGAAAAAAGAGAGGTGGAAGGGACAGAGTAAAATAGCGTATGCATGCGAAAACGCGAACGATATTCGCCGACCGAGGTAACATACCGAGAAAGAGAGAGGGAGAAGAAGAAGGGAGGGAGGGGGCGAGCAAGAGGGGGAGAGAGAGAGAGAGAGAGAGAGAGGGAGAGAGTTTGCTCGCTTCTTTCACCACAACACGTCCTGTCTGCGCAGGAACGACTGTGTTTGCATAGTTGTCCTGTTTACATTCACCCCGGGATTCCGCCCTGCGGGATTACGCGCGAGTGGCGCGATATCCGCGGGCTGGGAAAAGGGCGTCGATGTGCCGGACGACTGTTTAGCGTCTCACCTCCCGAGCAGAATTCGTGAGAAATACTCGATTTTCCGTTAATTCCTTCGCCGCTGAATGAACGATTCGCTTTAATCTCTCTTGCAAGCACTACAAATTTTGTTAAGCTTTTGATACCGCAGTGCATATAAGTCTCATCTATAAAAAAAGTGCATATAAATAACGCTTTATATATAAATAATTTAATGTTTGGCTAGATTTTTACTTTATAGTGAATTTATTAGAATTTGAACATTTTGCTGTAAAAATTTTCAAAATGATATGAAACTTGAAAAAAAAAGACAACATCTATAAAAAACTGGCGTCGTACATATATAAATGTTCAAAAAGCAAGTTTTATATGTATTTTTGATATTCTGGGTTAATCTCTAGCGTACTGATACATGGAAAGTACATAGAAAGTTGTTACAAGCAGGAGCCTGATTAAAACGTAAATAGCTATCATCTCAAGAAACATGTTTTTGCTGAAAGTTTAATTAAAAAGAGAAAAAAACGTATTTCAGTGGCGAAAGGATTAAAGGAAGGTTGTAGCAAGCGAGAATACTTTGCGGCAAGAAGCGCGGGCGAGAGCTTGTTAGATTTTGCGACATTTTTAGATTAAGTATACGTCGCCACCTTACCAAGCAATGTATAAGATGGAGATCGCGCTGGAAAATGCAGTTCGACTTTATTAATGGAATCGAAATCCGGAATATTTTATTGGCATATTAATTCAACGGAATCGTAAGACTTTTGCCTCAAATTAAAGGAACAGTTTAATTAAACTATTATTTAATTATACTAAATAATTTTACATTTTTACTTATATACATAATTTAACAACATTTAATATTGATTGAAAATCTGACAAGTTAAATAATTGATTGTTAATGTCGTAACTACGTATAATGTCAAACTTTCTTCTAGATAAATAAAATACCAATGTCTATTAAAAGTTTGAAGAGAATATGTCAGTTTCATTTTTTATCGCTTCTTCTTTTCATTAATAATAGAAGTGATTATGAATAAAGTTTTTATATATCATATTACAAAGGATAAAAATACCTCAGTTTTCAAATATTAATATCAAACTATCTGCATCATCAAATATAATTTAAAATTATTAATATTACATTTCTTTTTCAAATATTTGTATGTAATAATGTGACCATTATTATTACATTAATTATTTTTAGAACTAGCTTCTTTCGGAAAAATTTTATTTCAATGAATTATGGTCAAAAATATGTATATTTCAAAATTCAAAAGTTTAGTAAAGTAAATGCGCTTTGGCTCTTTGAAGAGCCATCCTCAAAGGGTTAAATACAGTTGCTAAATACAAACTAATATTTTTCGTGCTTTGTTCACAATAATCTGAATCTATACAACGTTCTAAACGTGAACAACAAATTTTCGTGGATTACTCGAAGTGGATGTCACATACTAAATACTCGAATCACGTTTCTAAGGCAGGAGGACCGTGCTCGAGAATTAATGCCTATCATTGCGTCGTTTACGCAGAAGAGCGTCATGCATTTTTCATCCCGCCGCGCAGATTTTCCTTACACGAGATTACTCCGGTTCACTCTCTTTACCGAACTTTCCGCGACGCGGCGGTCGCCTGGAGCACGTTAATTCAGTTCTCTCTGCACTTTATACGATAAAAGCTCCGTCGCGCGATATTCGCCTTGCACGAGGCAAGACGCGCACCGCTTTTTCCCGGCGATCATAAGTGTTACACACGCACGCATGCACGTAAGTTCGAAAAAGCTCAGACTATGTACTGAGTGTCTCAGAAATTGCAAGATATCGTCTAGGGTATGTTTTCAATATTTATTATTAAACTTTAAAAATGTACATATAAATAATATACTCAAGTAAATTTACTGTTTAATTTAATGTATATTTTTAATATATTTAAATTTCTCATACGATTCAAAATTTAAATAAATTTGTAGAAATGCTCGACTTTATGTATATTTTGTATATATTATATACAAAATTCGTGTGAGTTTATTATCATTCTTCATTTTGCTTAAATTGTCGAATCCATAGCAATGAGTTACGAGCGGATTATCGTACTTCCACCGTGAATAAAACGAATATTTTAGGCCGCAGGGGCGTTTTAAACGCCAAATTGACGATTAATACTTATTGATGTAATTTTTTGCTTGTGCAGAAGTTTATATAGAAAAGAAATTACTGAATATTATTATGTGAAACTATGCTTTGTTATCGCAATTCAGAAAAGATTGGATATTATTAGAAAAGATATAGAAAAATATATTTAAAAATATACAAAAAAAAAAGAGAAGGTAGAAAATATATAAAACTTGAAAGGAGAGACAAAAATCTTGAGCTAAAATAACACTATAATATTTCAGTCGTAATGGTTAAGTACTAGTTTTTATTTGTTTAGACGCTTAAAAGTGGAAATGAAATTCCTGAGACGCACATAGAATTTTCTACGCAATATTACTATATTTGCTCACGTATACCGGTACGGTATAGTACAAGAGTGCATGAGCACATGCTTACGGAGAAAACGATCCATCATGGTTGGCCGTACTATGATTAATGGGGAATATGAGAACGCAATGTAAATGGGATTCAACACTCGCTATTCCGCGGTGCGAAGAATATTTTGATTTAACATAATTTATAACCAACCGGTATTATATTTTTCTAATGCAGAACTATAAAAAAAAAGTTTTGCTCGTAAACGACGTATGCGGATGTACGCGATGTATAATAACGTACCGTTAAGATAATCTCGACAGAAAAATATTTTGCAGCCGTGTATAAAATGAAATGTAAAATTGCAGCACTGACGAAGAATTTATTCGACGGCGACAACAATATTTGATATCCGAATGTAAAAATAATCTCGAAATGTTATAGTAAATGTTCGAAGGATAATTATCATTATGTGTCGATTAAATGCCAAATAAGGTAAGAAATTTAATCAATTTTTCGATTGTGACGAATTTTCATCGACATTTGTGAAATCCAATATTAACGGGCGAAATGATCGCGCTGCTTGAGATATAGCACTGAAAAATATTCAACCTACGACTGTTTTCGTTGTTCCCTTCGAGAGGAGAAACTTCAGTGAATCGCAGAAAAGCAGATGGCAGTGCCGAGGAAAACGAGATGCATACACGCGCGGTATATGTATGTGCACCGACCCGTTTACGGTGAACGAACATACGCGGACGCAGGGAGTGGTATCGCGGAAACTATTGCTGCAACGCTGAAAGAAACACATCTCCACGTGTGCATTCTGTGACATCTTTACAAGGAGGTGCCTTATCCTTCGCCAGGCCAAACATCCATCCGGGCGTTCGAACGGCAAAATTCTCGCTGCTGCGAGAATCAACAAAGGTACGATAATAGCCGGATGAATTCTGCGAAATCCTCCGCGCGAAAACAGCAGACTGCAAATTACGTTCTCGCAATTTTACGAGATCACTCGGAATCCGTAACGTCCGTCCGCGCCATCGGATAAATCGAAATTTCGGAGGAAAATTTCGGAGGAAACTAAGGATAAACTTGGAATCGTTATTTCGATTGAAGACCGATGACCCGAGAAATGCATGCGCCACCCCGAAAAAAACGTCGGGCTAATCCCCAGGGAAAATCAGCGGTAGATTTTTGTTAACTTTCGCCCACTTATCCGTCGATACGAGAGAAGAGAAAGATTTCTCTCGAGAATTTCCCCAGTATTTCTCTTCGCGCGCGCGAAGGTAGTATTGTTTCGCCGAGTCCCGCGAGCCGAAGCGTGCTTGCGCACGCTTTTTGATCCGCGCCCGACGAAACTATCCAACTAAATTCAAAACTGGGGTGCGAACTTTATTGGGCGGAATAGTGGAAACGGCCGGAAGATTACTTCCGCGGGGGCGGGCGCGCGCGCGCGCGCGCGCTCGCGCAAAGCTGTTGAAACTTGGAAGAGAGGCGGTTAACTAAGTTCCCGAGAAATGGACTTCGGATAGTTTTACGTCCTCCGTCTTACTTGCCTACATCTGGACATAATGGCGATCGCCCCCACGTCTCCTATTCCCGACGATCGCACGGTCATAATCGCAACGATCGGTCTCGTTACCGCGTCAATTCGAATCGGAAAAGATAATCAGCGGGAACAAAGCGGAGAAGGCGTTGGCCAGAGAGATAGCGTGTTAACTTGCGAATGTTACTAGTAATTCCTTGGAGTTCGATTTTCGCTCGGAGTAATATTCAGTGAAAAGGTTCCAGGATATTAAAAACATTTTAACACTACCTAGACTATAAGCGTTGAAATTCGCATCTTATTAAGTTTTTATATGTTCAAATTTTATACGCTCAAATTTTTTTTATGTTTCTGCCCGCTTGTTCCAGCCTTTCTTGAAAATGAGATCAAGCTTCCCCGTGGCTTCGTGCCTTCGAAAGAAGGTCAGAACAGAGATTTCGGAGGGTAAAGAAATGACTTTCGTTGCGCCCATAGGAGAAACGGCTCGAGATTGATCGGCAGTATCGAACTTTCCCTCGTTTGATCTTTCTTCGCAACTTCGCGGGAATCAATCGCCGTATGTCTCCGCGCTCCCTTCGAAACTTCCTTTGCCTATGGCCCGCTATTTCCGACTAAAACGTTGCCTCTACCCGCTCTCTTCTCTCCCGAGCGCGCGAAATCTTCTCCATTTCGCGCTTTATCCGAATATGCCTCGAAATTGATCGACGAAGCGCGATGCGGCCTCGCCATGTTCGAGGAATGTTACCTCCGGGGAAATTTCTGTATTCCTCATTGCGCGCGGAAAGGGCCGTGAGGAGACCTTCCAAAAGCTTTATTGAAAGCTGCAACCCTCTCTGCTTCCCTCCTTCCGATTGCCAACGCGTTCTTCATCTCGCGAATCAATCTTTGAAATTTCAAGCCAAACCCGTCCGGCAACGAATTTCCGCCGAAGCTTCTATCGCGAGACGCTTACAAATTCTTGACGAAATGAATACGTTTTATTTCTTTTATTCTTCATTATTTCAATTATGATTATGACGAAAAGAATAATGATAATTAATGAAACAAAGACAAATTAAATACAAGAAACAGGTATTTATACTATTAAAAAATAAATACATTGTTAATAATACACGTAAAAGTAAATACAAATATAATTATGTAGTGTCTGTAAATATATGAAAATTATTTTAAGTCTATAAACTTAAGGATTGTATTTCAAGCGAAGGGGTTTAGGAGAAAGTTTCTGAACTTACAATGCGTTTAAATGATGGAAGAAGTAACTTACAGTAATTTGGAAGTGACAATTGACTTTGTCTAAACTTATGAGTTAAACGCAGAAACTTGCAGATCAAATTAAACATCTTGAGAGCAGTAATTGAAGGAAGACACTTAAAAGGATTCATTAATGTTAATTGATAAAACATTTTCTTTCTGGACTAGAGAGTAATTAATAACATACAAACAATTCAACCAAAGTTAAAATTGTTTGTTCACAATATCTGTTTATTTATTCGCAGATAATTAAAAGCTAATATTATAAAATTAATGATATCGGTAGTATTAAATGGCGTATGATAAACAACTATAAAACAGATTACTAAATTGAAACGAAATCTGTCAGGATATTTCATCAGTTCGGACAGGAAAATTACAAAAACAAAAGGAATCGGAAAAAAACGGAAAGCAAGAATAAGTGCAGAACAGAAGCCGTGATGTAGATAAGGAAGGAAAGTGCGTCAAAGACGAAATAAAGAAATTGAACTACAAGTGGGATAATAGAAAATCGCACCATCTCTTTATCTGTTTTTCTACTCAGGAAATTAAAAGAACCACTGACACCGCGTTGATTCCGATATCAACAGATCGTAAATGTGTGTGTGTACTTCGAAAGCGAAAAGGAAAGAAGAGAAGCGATGGATAGATCCATGACAAAGAAGAGAGAGAAAGGGAGACAGAAGAGGGAAGAGAGAAAGAAAGAGAAACAGAGAGAGGAATATGCAGGGAAATATATCTCCGCGATCCGCGCGGGACGCTATTTGTAGTCCCGTTGTCAAAGGACGAAACGTTGGAAGCGTTTGCGCAAACAGCTGCGAGCTAACTGCTTATATTGGCCTTCCCTTCTGCTGCGTCCTCGCGTCGCAACCACTTCATCGTGCATCTGTCTTTGTCCGTCTGTATCCACGCTTTTCTCTGTGCTCTCCCCGCATCCCTCTACCTCTGTGCAGAGATTGGGAAGGCTTGGCTCGCGTTTTAAACCCGCGCGAAAAAAATCGCGCGGGAAACCGAGTCAGGCGGCGAGAACGCGTGCACGTAACGTTTGTATATTCGCAGGAATTTGATTACATTCGGTAGTTTTAATTTCGGTAGAGCGCTCGATACAACGTAAGACCGATAGACGCGATTCGCTTTGTGTCTACTCCCGCGATTGCTGCAGCAACGCTACCGCGAGGGAAAGTAATACATGATTGCTAGTAGATTTTTTGGGCCAGACCTTTGCTGGTTCGTATTTTATTTAAAGAGTAAAGGATCTGATATAAATGTCGTTTGTTCCGCGTGCACTAAAATAATTAACTTATTAAAACGATCGAATATAGCCAGTACATAAATATTTTATTTATTAACTTAATTTTGTTAACCTATTTGAAGATTTTATTTAATTAAATTAACTTTGTACGAAATCACATTTGCTGTGTCTTTTGAAAAATTTTTAATAATATAAGAAATTCAAAGAACAGATAAAAATAATTTTTCCTACAGAATATTATAACAGGTAATGTTTTTCCCTCAAAGTAGTATTTTTTTATCTATAACAACAGTACCAAGGGTTGGTAGCCTTGGTACTGTTGTTATAGATAAAACTATAGTTGGCACTATAAATGACATATTATTCAAGGGGAAAAAAAGCATGTTTGTAAGCCAGTGGTAAGCGGTAACAAACATATGGTAATCATATGAGATGGGAGTCGACGCAAATCCGGGTGGCAAGATAAACTTGCCGTAGGAAAACTCGCGGAACAGTCGAGGAGAATACTTCTGGTACCCTCGCTCCGTAGCGCGCGCACCGACGTGGATTGCATTTCCTCGGAATGCATCGCCTTTCGCACGACAAACGCCGCTCTATGCACTCGCGAATATAGGAGTACACGATTTTCTCGAGTTTATTCCCGACCACCCGCCGAGAGTTCCGATCAACTTCGTTTTTAAGTAGTTTCCCGGGGACATGTTGACCGACCGGGCGGTCCGCGAAAACGTGTCGCCTTTCTTTAAACGCGAATACGCGAATAAAATGCATATTTATTACATAAAAAAAAATAAAGAAAGACAATTATAATGCACAGAGTTCGTAAAGAGTTATGTGTTCGATCGAGAAAATTTTGTTTCATCATCCAGCGGGGAAATTTCGCGAAGCACGCTCCGCGATATTCGCTCTATGATAATCATTCCATCCATAGATAGAAGCACATTCTCGTTTAGATTGTCCGGTAGCTGGCGCAATAGAACAGCACGTAAAGCCAGTTCGCTTTCGTCGGACAATTGCGCCCGGCGTGACTGTGAACGCGACGCCGGACACTCGATAGCCAACCGACGGATGAATTAGACTCGACGGTGAGCAGAGATTGAATTACCGGCGCGTGTTTGCGCGATATTGTGTGTCACCCTCGCGGTTGCAATCAATATGCCGGCATTGAACTTTCAATTAGTGTCACTTAACTCGGCAAACACAGCCGCTCCCGTTCCGGCGACGCGGGACAGAACGCGTCTTCTTCGATTTTCTCGCGCATCCACATGCGACGCTTCTCCGCCTTTCGTGTGTTTAACTTTCGATATCACCAAGGCAAACATTCCTAAGAGAGAGAGAGAGAGAAAGAGAGAGAGGGAGA